>JAULBM010182621.1:2472-17664 GCA_032357055.1 Geukensia granosissima
CCCCGCCCCCCGCCCCCCCCCCCCCGGCCCCCCCCCCCCCCCCCCCCCCCCGGGTCACCCACATAACTAGTTTTACCAAACCACATGTCCCATGTTTCTGTCGCAAGTCAGGAATGGTGGTAATAGGTTATTCATTATTTTTAATGTTTTGTTGCATGCACATTTTTTATAATATTCGGGTAACAGCAGTATCATTTTACGTATACACGATTTCTGGATGATTAAGGGCTTTTTACAAGGAGTGTTATTCCATCCGTGTTGATTGCCTTATGGAGACCTCTAGATTTGTAAATTCCCTGTGTTTTCCTCGTGGTTTTAATGCAGCTTTTATTACATTGACCTTACAACTTTTCATTTTCGTATTAATACAATATAAAAATAGAACTAATTGTCAAACAAAATATTGTAGCCCTCTAATGTGTAGTTATGTAGACACTTATCTATGAACAAGAAGTTAAGGATAGACGCTGACCATGCAAATGAAGTTTTAGAGAGACTTGTTATGCACACTTATGAATGAAACAGCACAATCTATCTGGTATGGTAACTACAACCTAATCGCAAAAGCATAACTTTATATACAGAACGGCATTGTGGGATGATTGTCTTTGACAAAGCCATCCAAAACACATAAAGAACAAACATCATCAGGTTGCACGAAGGGCAAAGATCCACATCATTGGGCAGCTGTATAAGGCCACAAATAAAATGTGATGATTCTCAACAATTGCCCAAAAATATACAATTTAAAAACCCAAAACAACGGATAACATGTTACTCAGTCACTAATAAAAAGGATCTAAGGTAAACAACCAAATGTAACATAGTAATTAATTACCCACTAACTATTATATATAGGCAAAATATTACAATATTGTATTTTTAGTTATTGAGAAATGATCTTAAAATATAAATGAAGAAATGGATTTGATTGTACAAACTTGCGAATTTTCAAACTCTTTCTTTAATATTAAATGTAGGCTAACATCAAATGACATATAACTGGCTGCATATTCTTACCATGAATTATCTGTTTTCCCAATTAGGTTTACCTATGTCAAACAATTTTTGAGTTATAAAGCCTTCAAAAAAGTTTACAACGCAGTCACCGCCGCCTATGTATACATGTATGTCTAAACGTCGCAGACGAGACAAACGAAAGGCTCACATGAGCCTGTATTGATCAACTGGTAAAACAATACTATGTTTTGTATAGCATAAGACGTAAGGGATTTAACAGATACAATTTTCATTCAACATCCAAAACTCACACAAGGATTCACTGGACAATATCAGTCACGCTGTTTGATTTGTAGATCTTTTGTGGATTATTTCTACCGTTTACAGACTCTTTCTATCTAGTTTTGTCAATAATATCCACAACAGGAAAAAATATGAAAAATAATAATTCAAGGCCAATGAGAAATCAATCATGTTGACTTATTTATACATGCATTAGATCTTTAAAGTCATTTCTACTGTTTACAGTTGTTCTGTATCTATTATAAAGTTGATAAAGAACAATAAACGCAAAACATTGTCCTTCAAAAGCAAGGAGTCAACTACAGTTTTAGTCATGCTAATTTAAAAAATTGTATCCTGCTGATCATTTCTGCTTTTAAACAGTTTTTTATTTTCTATTGATTAAAAGTTCGTTGAAAGAACCAAAAACTTCTCATTGACGACGACATATGCAAAGTGATGGCAAGAGCCCACATGGCCATAAAGATCAGGCGAGTTTAAAATCAGGATTCTGCATTAACCCGTTTTTAAAACTGTTAAGGTTTGTTATAAAGTTATTTAAGAATTTTATGCTTGTCAATTTCTTAGTAAAATATTTGTACCTGCTCAAAAATGTTTTTTGTAAAAAAGTTAAAACATGCGTTGAATTTATGTTTAGTCTAGGATGAAGAAACCTCGCGAAAGGCAAATATATGTTACTTATTATATTACCCTTATATATCTTCAGATGGTTTTGAAATTTACATTCGAATTACATCGTTTCTAAAAACAGAACTCTGAAACGAAACAGTTACAAAACTAATAGGCGATAGATGTTAATTAGTTTACAAATATCATATTGCAATTTTTATTAAAACTTGTGGATAAAGATAAATAAAGAGATCAAAAAGAATGTTAGCTGTAATTAATTTTCTTAAGTCTTTTATTGAAAACAAACCGCCTATAGATGTATATATGTAATGATGTAATATGTAATAGAGTACTGTGTTTAAAGAATCAAAGTGTTCCGAACAGGATTTGGCTAAAAAAATGTTAAACACTACAGTAAACTTAAACACAATGTAACGAAGATGTACTATCGGCAAGTCGATAGTCGATTATGATCGCTTTAATAACAGTCACTATTTGTTTGCATTTTATGTCACATTGTATAAAGCAAAACATCCAGTTCGGCCACCAACAATTACGGTATTATTGTCTTTTCTGTAGTACACTGCCCGCGGCCTAAAAAGTTCATCAGATTCAGTCAATAACGTCTTACTCGCGGTACCGTCATGTTGAATCACTGTCAGAGTGTCGGAGTGGTGTCCTATAACAAACACATTATTGTTATTGTCTTCTGATATCCCAAGAGGACTGTTAACAGATTCATCCTGGAATGCCCAAATTTTCTCACCAGACAAACTGCAGCAGTGGACAGTGTTGTTGTAGAAGTTCGTGTAGTATATCCTGTCATTTGTGACTGCCAGGTACCTAACGTGATAAATGTTACATCTTATTGTATCTAAAGTGTTTCCTTTTTTATCTTTCACGACTATTCCTTTCCCTACCACCCCGATATAAAGTTTACCATCATGGTACGATATTCCTAAGCAGTGGTGTTCTGTTTTTATCTTCTTCTCAACCTTATTGTTTTTAATATTAATTATCTCTATATACTGTGATACTCCGTATGACACAGCAATGCGGTCGGAATCTATTGCGGTTATATCATACGATCTACTTGATACTGGTAGGTCCCGGATGTTTTGTCCCTTTTCATTGTACTCCATTAACTTTCCACTACCATAGTAATCTGCAATCAAAAGCCGGTTGTCAGGTAACATTACACATCCAGTAATGCATTCATTTTTACCTTCTTGATTTATAGTGAAGCACTGATTTAGATCAAGATGAATGCTCTTCACAAATTTTATCTGTGATGCATGCATTTCTATTTGGGCCTGGTCGATCTTAGCGTCCCGAAACTCTAAATCTGAAAACTTTTCTTGGATTACAATTTCTGCGAACTGATCGACGTCTTTTATAAAGGTTTTAATTACAGAATGGACTTTAATGTCAATGTCAAAATTGGATAAAGTATCAAGTGTTCCTTTTGTTAGATCTATCTCTTGAACGAGAGATTCATATATCTGACGAGTTCCAAGGAACAATTGGATGTCGGTTGCAACTTGTTTCAACTGTTCTAATTGGCGTTTTAGTTCTCTAAGTTTTTTCTTCGTTCCTTTCAGTTGTTTTACTGGTGTGTCGTATTTTGATTGGCAAATGGTACGTTTCTTTTCTTCCAAATCAAACAGTAAACTCTGCTCTAGTTTATCCAGGTGCGTGATAATTTCCGATTTAGTTATTGCGACAGTCCTTTTGATAAAGTTTTCCTGTTCTGTAATTTTCTTTGAGGCCAAATCGCGATTGCTAAGGAAATGTTCGCATGGTTTCCTTTATTGTCTGTTCTAAGTCAGCAAGTGCCGTTGACTTTTTAACATTTCTTGAGGCCTTCTCTAGCGGTATAACATCAGAACAGGCCTTGTGTTTAGACGGTACACACGCTCCGCATATAACAACATCGTGTGATTTACAGAATAAGTCGAGTCGCTTCTGATGATGTTCACACTTCTGATTTATTAGTACATCTGCTATTTTAAGATAATCGGCTATGGATATCAGATTATGGTCTCCTGATGATTTGTTAGATTTGTGGCCTCTTTCGCAATCTTCGCAATATCCCTGATCACATACAGTGCACCATTTCTTTGCGGTATTCTTGATGCCCTCATATTCACACGAACAGCAAACAACTGTTGACATTATTCGATTCTAAATAATAAAAATGAGCGAATAGTTCATTACATAATTTAAAATTTAAAAGGATGAACAAGTTTTTATCGTGTTTTTATTGTGTTATTTACATAAAACCATAGATGAAAACCATGGAAACATTGAACCCTTTCAACTGGCTTATTGAAATGCTGCTTAACTTCCATGGATAACTATTCCATGCATATTTCAGCAAAAAATATGGGAAATGAACGAACCAAATTTTGTACTAGACTTTCGCTCTTATACAACTGCTAACAAGTCAACAGTCTACAGAAAGTCATGTCACCCTAACAGAGCTCTACATTCTGAGACCAAGCGGGGCACTTTTTTGTAAGCCCTGTGTGTTAAGCGTAGAAGCAGCAAACACCAATTTTCATGTCTTGACTATTACACGATTTTTTCATTTGATTTTTAGTATTGTTGTTTATTTCTTTCATTTCATTTTATTTTATTGCTCGTCTGTTTTGTTCTTGAGATTGTCGTGTCGTGATTGACCTTTTTGAATTCTCTATAAAAATAGGAGATGTGTCATGATTGTTCATGAGACAGCCACCCACCAAGTGACAGTAGAATTTTAACTTCTACAGGTCCCATTATGGCCTTCAACAATGAACCAGAGTCCATACCATAACGAAAGCTGTAAAAGGCCCAGGAATGCAAATTGTGAAACTATACATAAACTTTGACAATCGACCTAATCTAAAGCAAAAATGGTGAACATATAACAATAAATGAAAACAAAACAACAACAACCACTATGCTACAGGTTCCTGGCTTAGGACAGGCACATTATTATGTGGCGGGGTTTAAACCTGTTCTTTATTTTCTAAATGTTATATGCATGAGATTTCTGTAAAACATTTAATTATTTGATAAATGTTATGCCAGACAAGTATGAGAAGTGGGCGAATTATCTCGGATGTCTGGGATCTATGAGCTGAAATTAGTGGTAGTCTAAATTTTTTCCATGAGTTTGATGTAATGGAAATTCTCTCCATTAAAAAAATGATGAAATCGGAATCTGATCTCATTCGTTTGCATGTAGTGGACAGCAATTTAGTTGAAAGGTATCGAGAATAGTTTAGCAGCTAGTAATATAATTCAGTTTTTTGGTATCTGTGGAAGTTTCTTGTCGGTATTAAGATAATGTTTACTGATTGGCTACAAAATGCTTGCTCATTAATATGTGGAAGTATAAGGAGACTCCAAGAGGATCAAATCCTACCAGAGACCTGAAGGGTTTTTCTTGCTGACCATACAAGCTACCTTATGGGTAAAATGACATAAGACATTCAAATATTTGATAAACAAGTTCTTTTCTTTCATGTTTACTGATATTTTTAGGCTGTACCAGATTCTTGATCCGATCAGTCTTACCGCATAATTACTGTAAAAAGGGAGCAAACTCTCCACCTTTACGTAATTCCCCATTTTCCAATATTTTGTCCTTGGTGTAACTGATTAGATTTATCCAGAAAAGCGCTTTGTTCACATTAAAATTCGTATTAACAATCGTTGGTGTTTTAGTTGGTCAACAATCTGTTTCATAAAAGAGAGGAATGAAAGGCAATATTTTTAAGACATAAGACATTCAAATATTTAATAAACAAGTTCCAATCTTTGGTGACCTGTTTATCTTCATCAAAGTAATCATAAGGCATTCTAAAACTCTACATTGTGACTTGTAGGGGGTACCCTCCTTGAGCGCTTATACTAACTATCAAATAAAGAAAAAAGATCCAGGATTAATGAAATAAGGGTTAAATGCCAGGAATAACGCATCTCAGAACGCTCCACAACAATCTACTCACAACATAGACTATTTCAGGGTTTCTTTGCGTTCCGTTCAGATATTTACATTTTCGGTCACGTGACTACGGGCAAACAAAGTCATGTGGTTAGATTGAAGTCTATGGAAACGATCCATGACGTTTCGACATTTTTACAAATTCTGTTAAAAATATATTGATATTTCATCTATGTCTTGACGAGTATCTTCCCCAGTAGCAAGGAAAGCATCATATGACAGCAATTTGAGTTATTAGGACGGACTTTTAGTCATTTTTGACGCGAATCAGGAGTTGAATTTCCGGGCTGCTCACATGTTCCTCCACATATGGGGGAATATTGACTTCGTAGTCTGTCGTTGTTTATGGAAGACTGGATACCCCATTTGGGGCGGAAAGACTATTTTACCAGACGATTTAAGACATTATTTCTGAAGTAATTTTGTACGGGTTTTCTGAACGATCACATTTTTTAGTTATGATCATGCCTTGATTTTTGTTTTATTTGTCAACAATTTTCATTACATGAATAAGTGTTCAACTGTTCTACGATTATCTTGAAATATCATCCCAGACAGAAATAAAGAGTAAGTAGATTTGTGAATAGGTTAATAGTTTCTAGTATTCACCAAGAAATATAAATATTATTTCATAAAATGTATGACCAGATAAATGCATTCGTATGACGCAACACCCCATCTTTTTTAGATTTTACCCCACACTTGTAGCTGTATCTCCACCTATGCAGAGTCTGTGATCAGATATCATGAAATCTAAACCATTTTATTAGGAATAATTGAGTTTTTTTCACAATTTTGGTAAAGATTTAGGGTTTACCTATACACACTGGACCGCCAACACCAATTTAAAATTGATATTGTCAGTACTATGGTATAAAATTGCAGTTATCACCTGAAAAGTTTATAGATTAAAATCACCCCTGTTAAATTGTCATAATGCAATAAAGGGTAAAATGAGTTTTAATATTACAAATGTCATATTTACTCATTTAACAATAACTTTATAAAGAATATAATACCATTAAGGAAGAAAAATCTTCTAATTTTGTTAAAATTTAAAAGTTACCAGTATTAAGCAATTCAAAACCATGTAAAAAAATCATAGGATACATAACTGATTTCTCATTCAAATATGAAATGCACACAGATAAATATTAATTAAAATTTCTTATAAAAATAGGAGATGTGGCATGATTGTCCATGTTTTTATACGACCGCAAAATTTTGCGGTCGTATTATGGTATGATGCTGTCGTCGTCGTCGGTGTCGGCATTAGGCGTCTGTAGACAGGTTTGTTTCCGTCTGATAACTTTGTTCTAGTCAACGAATCCTTTTAATATTTATTGACATTAATAATTGGTTCTAAATAAATGTTGGTATTTATTTTGGGAATCTAGCCCCACCCGTATTTTGGGGAGAGGCAAAAGGGGTTTTGCTCTTATTTGAATGCAAGATCTCTATTTCTTGTCCAATTTAAATGGTTTTTTTTTCAGGAAAAAATAAACATAATAGGCCACAAGCGCCATGACCTATCTCTAACTGTGATTCCATTTGAACAATGCAAAAAAGTTACTCGAAGCACTTTTTTGTAAAATGCACCGTTTTTGTATAAAAAAGGTCAAACGGGTTAAAATGCGATTTAGCAGGAGATGTAAATTTTTTTTTATATTTCATCCAATTTTGATGGGTTTTGGGAAGAGGGGTAATTCCATTTCGTATATTATGGATAAATTTTACTTTGAATTCGATTTTGATGGTTTTTTTCCAAATTATTCCTCATAAAAAATGCAACAGAAGTTTCTAGTACTCCAACCATTTTTGTAGCTTTTTAGATTTTTGTGTAAAAGGGGGTTAAAGGGTTAAAAAACTGTGATTTTGCAGAGATAAATAAATTGTATTTTTTATTCGATTTTGATAGGGTTTTTTGCATTGATAGCTTTCGGCAATATTCAACAAATTTTCTCTTTCTTTTGCCTTTTTCGAAATAAAAGGGTTCAAAGTAGTGGGGGGATTCAATTTCGTATAATATGAAAAAATATTTACGATTTTGATGGGTTTTTTCTCAAATGATTCCTTATGAAACAAATTATCAAAGTAACACCAGTTTTGACGACAATATGAGTCAAAATGATCTTTTATCCAGTCATATCACTGTGTCCAGCTCTAAACTGTGTCCAACACATTACTGTGTCCAGCACATTATTGTGTCCAACAAAGTACTGTGTCCACACTTACCCAAATGGTCTCTGTTTTACCTGTCACATTTCAATGTGTTCTGGTTTTATTATGCTGCGCTTGCGAAGCACCTCTGTTTATACTTAAAAGGAGGTGGAGCTGGAATTTGGTGAAAGAGACTGCACACTTCATGAGACTTGTTTTTAAAAAATGTTGTAGTAGCGAACAAATTTAAATTGTTAAAATATATTGGCCACTTTTATGCTTTAAACAGTTAAGCCATTTATATGATTCAGATAATTTTCTAAATTTTATACAATTTAAAGTAACAAGATGTTCCTTTGATGTGTAAAGAAAAATATATATCCTACTAACTGGCACTGCATACACCTGGAAGTAAGCATTCCTATCCTGTATTATTTGCACCCTGAAAAGTTGATCAATATTAATCTTTTACTTAGTATGTCAAGAAATGAGGACAAGACGCATGTGAAACACAAAGTTTGTTCATTATTAAAAAAGAAATTTTAAATAATATTTTAATTTTTAAGGAAAAAAAATTATTTAATTTAATTTAATATGCAACTTTTAGACAAAAAAATACATGGATTTGTAGTTTTGGCTTGTTCCAACACTATACCATAACCATTTTCTTTTTTTTTTTGGTTTGGTGGTGGGTTGGACACTATATTAAATCCTCATCCCAAACATGTTATTATAATGCTTATATTTGGAAACTGGACAAAGACACGCATGATCTCCACCTTTTATCATAACATACAAAAACTTACAAATTATGGATGCATCCATAATGCACATATTTTATACCATGTACATGGCCAATATGAGCAGCAGTGGTGGTAAAAAATGTCATCTAAAGATACATGTATGGAGAGATCCAAACGAATCTCATATATTCACATTGTATTTTTCATAGTCAATCATTTGTATTAGTATTTGTAACTTTTTCACCATAACTAATTTAACTATAATATGCTTGGTAATAAAAACAAATTTATATGGACATTTTCTGTTACAGATATCCTACCTTTTCTTATCACCTGCATATTATCAAATGTTTGACCCAAGTCAAATTAATGTATTCAATATTTGTCATAACATACCTATTTGTATTTCATGAAAAACCTTTGTGAGAATACTATAACCTCGTTTTATATCACAGGGGCAGGCCTGGAATTAGGTTGACTAGGGACAATTTGAGTAAGGGGTAGGTGAGCCTAGTTGCTATCTTAATTAGAAATAAACCTCTGTTATCACCTCAGTTCAGGCAGTGGCATGATACTCCAGGTAACACGTGTAATACAACGTGTATCGACGGATTTCATACTTTGAATGTGTTTACAGCGTAACCACGTGACGATTTCAAAACCCGCTGTGTCTTTATCGTGCTTAGGTCAGCAATAAAACAAAAGTATTTCTTCTCCTAATTCTGCGGATATCGACCGACATTTGTATTAAGTTCAATAACGCACCGTATATCCGCCATAGTGGTTTTAAAAACGACGTCTTAACATGTAATCATACGGGCATTGGTGACATTTTGCCCGTAGTCACGTGACAAATCTAGAAGATGACGTTTTTACCGAACTTACGGGATTCCGTTTCAATTAAAAACCCCAAACCCTGAAATGGTCTATTAGAAAAGGACAATTTGCGATAAGGGCCCTCAATGACCTAACTTTTTAACGATTTCCGATATTTCACTTTAGGAGTTTCTTTTATGTTTGCATAAAAGTTAAGATCCCACTGAAAGAAAACAAATTGCAAGTTAAGAACCCATCACGTCATTATAGGTTCAATTATGACGTCATCAAATAGCAAAATCTGTACGTTTTCCTTAAATACCGTACCGAAATTGGACGGTTTTAACGTACCTCTATATAGTATATACTTCCGATAGTTTCTCGATGATCTCTAGATTGATAAATTAGATAGCCAATTGCCAACGTGGCAGTTTTCGTGGACTCTAGTTATACATCATAAAGACAGTTATGAGTATTCCCGCCTCTAGTCAGAACTCGTGCAGACGTCATGGAGTGAAGAAGTGTTTGTACCTTCATCCCATACATGGGATATCACTCCCTGTTTCAGGGATTATCGCTATTATATTTTCCGTGATAAAGTCAGTACAATGTACAAAATGTCCTATATCCTTTTATCGGAAATTTAAAATAAAAAAATGTCACATATTTCATCATTTAAAACAAGATCTAATTCATTTCAACGTATTACAAGAAGACGTCATTCGGTTTGATTAATGATGTCGGATCTATTTCATTTATGAGAAGAAGCACACGAAGACAAAGCACGCGACATAAATGCTTGACAACGTGACGTATCCTTTACAACAAGCCGATAATATTTTTTTTCTGTGCCAGTAGACCTGTATAGGAGATATCAGTCAGTACAGATCAAAGGCATTTCCTGCAAATTACCGATAAACCAAAATAATTAAAAACAAGAAGAACTCCTGTACAAAATATACCGAAGCATTTATACTTTTATTTATACCAACCAAACACTCATGTCGTCCAACTTTTTCCCAAGGCACTATACATTTCTCTAAAAGATGTATAATGGACTTCGCCTTCTGGAAAAATTTTCTAATAGTGTTGTTTGGTGGTGTTGAAAGGTCAGCTCATCAACTCAGATATCATACATTATCAGACAACACTGGGATAAAATAATAGATGAAATATATACCCCAGATCCTAGATGAATTTACATGTCCTTAATCTTTTGATATATGCCTACAGCGCATCCAAGCTTAAATTTGTATCAAAAGATATACCTTGTTGATGGCCTCAAGTAAGGTGTCATCAGGTTGGGTTTACAGGGATAGCCACTGTCTCCTAGGAGTAGCCCTTGAATATCATATCCCTTGTTATGATGGCTTAGATGAATACCAATATCAGAATTTCGGAAGATGAAACTGTCATATGACCTCCCTGGCCACTTTGCTAAAATGTTGGAAATTTCCCTACAAAGATTAAATCATTTCTGTTTACAGTAAATATCTGATGTTACAGTTAACTAAAATTTATATATAATTTGATATCAGCCTTTACAGAAATTTATAATTGTGTTGCTGATCCATGTGTTTCTGACTATTGTACGCTAAAGTTTTGACACTAAACGTTTTACTTAAAAATAAACGCCAATTTAGAGACAGTAACCATGACGCGACCTCGCTATTAAGTTTAGTTTAAACATATTTTATTTGCCAAAAAAGAGCAAATGGGATTGGGCACAAGTTTTAACAACATTATAAACGCCCTCTCCCTTATTTAGTATACATGTAAGCATTGTTTGATTGTGTATCATGGAAGCAAGATGTAGCTGAATATATGTAGCATTAAACTAATGAAGGCCTATGGCCGAAACGTTTTGAAATTGGATTTATTTTCTAAACAGAAAGGGCGATTTAAACATTTCCTTTATTGGAAATTATTCACAATTATCACTTAAATTTATGTTCGTGTAGTCATAAAAAAGCAATTATTACTTATAGAGACATATAAGGGACTGTAAAATATTTAACTGAGTGAGGGTGAGAGCGGTGCAATGCAGAGGGGTAACTACTTTTTTCAAAAAAAAATTAGCATGGTGATAGATTTTTTCACAACAATTATTTTTTCTTTTTTTTTGGGGGGGGGGAGGTAAATGTATTTAAATCTTATGACACATATTATAACTAGAAAGATTATTTAACAAAAGTAAATAAACAAATTCAAATTATAAGAGACCATGCAAAATTAATCAAAGGGATTGAGACCGGTAAAAAATGCCATGGAACAAACACTTTTTTAAAAATAATTTAAGCAAGTATGTTAAAAGAATGGAGAGGAGAAAGTCGTAAATGCTATAACATAATCATGATTTTACATATGTTATTATTTCCCCATTATTTGTTATTTATATTTTAGTTAGAATGCACTGGTAGAAATATTTCAAAAATTATCTCTTTGTTTTAACTGTGGGCAAATAAAAACAAATAAAAGTAAATGTATGACAAATAAACTTACGACAAATCTATGAAGATTATATTTTATTTTTTAATAAATGATTTGTTGTATAAAGAAAGACAACTCTGTAAGCCTTGGTTTTTGTATAATTGTTTGAGTTTTCTCCCCTATAACACGGTCACAATTCACAGAAATAATTCAGAATATATATATCTTGTATTAATTTTCTTTTGTTGATTCATGTCACAAATAATTGTGTTACCTGTCTATATATAAATTGGGTAGCTTTCTGGTCGTGAGTTTTAACCATAGAAATAATAAGACAGGAGAGGGGTAAAGTTTGGCATGGTAAGACATAGCTGCTTGCTTAAAATTTTCATGTGAATTGTAGTGTATGTAGATGTCAGAATTCTTTTCAATTTGTCTAGGTTAATTCAAGGTAAGGTTGAAACAGTTGAATGAGATATATAAATATAAACATTTATACATAAATATATTTGATATCCCTTTGATACACATGTATAATGATGTTTTCATGCATGCTTTGTGGCTTATCTCAGATTGTAATATCTTGAACTGTATAATTATGTCACTTTATAATGCAATCATGCTAATCATTGTACTTAAATTTTTACCCATAAGGGTCCATAATTGGTCAATAAACTATTCTTATTCTATTCTTATTTTTATACATTACAACCTATGAGGGTCCATAATTGGAAAATAAATATAATTCTACTTAGATATCTAAATGTCACAGGTGCGCGAAAATACCTCATTGATGACGTCAACGGGACGCAGATCGTGAATTTTATTTATGGGCGCAGTTTAAATTTTAAGAAAATCTGCAAATTATATGTTTGTATGAGTTACATCCAGACATATTGGATGTCGACTTCACACAATTTATTTTGTGCTTGTCAGAGGTCGTCAACAATATTTGTTGCATACAGCTGTTCAATGTTGAAAATAAAGGAAATCATGTGTTTACCATGATCGCAAATTCCTTGGACATTTATTGAATGTTATTTATTTTCTGTTTACAAATGCTTTCTCATTCTCCTTCTGTGCCTGGATTCTAATATGATGCCATCTACTGTCCCTACCACGCATGGGAATCCACGTATATAAAAGAAAACCCATTTATTATCCTGTTGCGTTCTTTCGCGTTTGTAGGCCAACGAATGAGGTCATTGCCTTTCACACATAAAGTATCTGTCACATCTTGGACAGCCCTAGATACATTTGATTTATTGTATCAAAAAGTATCACCAATAACTTGCAGGAAACTGCCCGTAGCGTAAAGCCTCAGCGCGATCTTCACTTGAACATCCACGGAAATGGCATGTCCTCTGTTTGTTGGCTTTCTAGTTGTTCCTCAACACTTTCTTTTGTAAACCTTATCTGGATCTGAATTCTTCTTCACTATATGGTTCTATATTGATTTCACGGTATAAACGTGGTTAATATGGTCATCTTGCATCAAATAATAATCTAGCGGCCATATTTAATCACTTGGATAAAACTTTATCCGAACCCTATGAAATGGACAAATATTGTCCATGGTTAAGCTAATTTGTCCAGTGGTTAATTTTTGTACAACAGATTTTATCCAGCAGATAACTTTTTACCAAATTTTGAACAACCCAGCCTATTTATTAAAACAACCAAGTGTTGCAGGTTCACATATATACTGGTACTTCTGTTGCTAAAATACAACATTATTTGCTGGGTTTTATCTGGATATTTGTTCAGGTTCCCTTGAAAAAGGAAGATCTTTTTATTATTTTACATAAAGAATAACGTTCACGTTGACATCTTTAGGTATTTCACACAAATTCAAAATAAAAAGACTTCATTGTACTGCAGCTTTACCCACATCTGCTACATTGGATTTCTAATAAACATTTCGGAAAAAAATTGGGACACAATCAGTTACCCACTTGAATCCCAATGACCTTGTGATTTTCACACTCGATATCCATTGCAGTCGATTTATTGAAATCTGTGATTCTAACCCAACTTCTTCCAGATGCGAGTTGCACCCCAAAAGAAATATGCTTCACTTCCACATAGGTCATACCTATATTTATATTATTCCAATGACAAATATAACCATATCTATTAAATGCTAAGTCAAGCAAGCATTTTTAGAAGGCTAATATTTCTTGACAGTCTTAGCGTTTCCGACATTAAAGTTGGCTAGGATATACTTTAAGATGGCCTGTCTGGACGAACCTCCACGTTCTTTCAAAGCGGCGATCGCTTTACCAACCATCACACTGTATTTTGGATGTTCGGCTGGCTTCTTTGGTTTTGCCGGGGCCTTTTTCTTTGGAGACTTTGTGTTTTTACTGCAAATTCTTCTGCCATTTTCTCTGACTTGTACTTTTCTGTAGATGTGAAGGAGACGATCACTATATCAATAATAAGACTTCTACTATTGGTATTCTACAGGACGTGTTCACAGTAGAACACGGACTTCACGGAAAGCACCCCAAAAAACATGAAATAACCGTGCAGTTGGTCAAGGAAGATGTGCTTTTTGATCAACTTCTAACAACTTGGTTTTTAAGTGACCCCAGTCAAATTATACATCAAAATGTTCGGCCGAGTTTGTAATTTTAACTGAAATGATATCTTCTTAAAATAAAAAAATAAACGAAATATAATTTTTTTGTACAAATCATATGGATCATGGGTGCATTTTCTTAAGAAATATCACGTTGGACTCGAGTGTAGATATGGCTGATGGTGAAATAGTTGTTAGGTCTGCAAAATATGAATTGATACTGTACAACGGCACAAATAAAGTGAAATATCTTATTGGTTCTGTTCATCTTACTACTCTCACTTCAGGAATACCTCCAGATGATCAGAAAAAGTGCCTTGTGGCCAATCGATTTGTGAACTTTCATGGAGGCAAGAACCACAATATGTCCATGGATGAATATCTGGAAATGCTCAATAGGGAAACTATAAATGCATGTACTGCACACCAGACCAAGAAAAGCATCTTGAGACATCAAAAGAGTGTCCACATTTAGTCAACTTTCTTCAGCACTTCGAAGACATCAGCAATTTAAGCAGAAGATTGAGATTTCACCATATTCCATCATATAGGAAGATGTCTTGAAAAAATTCAAAGATTTGAAAGAACTGAAT
>JAULBM010182732.1:0-17663 GCA_032357055.1 Geukensia granosissima
AAACTTTACAAACGGTGGCTTGTATAACCAAACAACTTTGAGCCAGGTGAGCGATTACAGGCTCCTGGGAGCCTCTAGTTTACCTGTAATGTTCAAATGTGTGACAATCAGGAAGACACCATTTGAAAATCAGTGAGGGTGAAATTGTTAATTCCATGAAGACTAATTATGGCTTATTCAATTATATAAACGATTAACAGTTGTTAATGCATTATTTGAATTATTATCTATTAACCATGCTGAAACAACATAAATGAGAAAAAGTAGGATGAACAGTTGTCATGTGAATTAACATTGTTTAAGGGTTGTTTAATGAGATTAACACCGTTAAAGTGTATTCGGTTGTCAGGTGCCATAGTTTGTTGTCCATCCGTCGTCTGTCTGTCAACAATGTCTTAAAAACTGCTTAGCCAATTTTTACCAAACTTCGGTGGAACGGTCCTTGGGTGGTCCCCTTCCAATGCCCTGTTCAACTTCCAAGATGGCTATCATTGTTAAAAATAGAAAAATGGGGTGATATATATTCAAAAAATCTCCTTGTCTGAAACTACTGAGTCAATTGGAACCCAACTTTTGTGCAATGATCCTTACTTGGTCATCCACCAAAATTATGTCTGCAACATAATTTTGGTGGCCGCAACAGCTGAACTTAATTTAACATGGTCTGATCTTATTGCAACCCATTTTTGGTAGAATTGCCCTTTCATGGTCTTCTACTACCAAAATTGTGTCCGGCAACCCTGCCCACTAATCGATGGTCGCTACAGCTGAACTTAGCTTTACACTTTCGTCCCTGAATTAATTTTTGAAAATAAATTCTCAGTTTTTGGTTTTTTGCAAACTTATGCAAATTATACACAAATGAGTTGCAGTGATGAAATGATTTTCATACAGCAGTTATATGAAACAGTAAGGAAGAGGGGTTGAGAATTGGGAGAAGGGGGTGCTTGGCCCAACCTCTGACCACAGCTGCAAAAATGGTCATTTTTGCCATTTTAGGACATTCTGGTTGCCATGGAAACCTGTAGCAAAGACCCATGCATATCTGGCTGTGGCTTCTTGTAGAATGGACATTAGTCTTCACAACTATGCTTTATGAACATACAGCATAGGTGTAACTGTGTTCTCAGCTTGAGGTATAGAAGCCCCCTGAGGCCAAAAATGGAATTTTTGAAGAATTTTGACTTTTGATAAGGGGGCAAAAAATTTTTAAAAAATATTGCATGTGGTCTAACATATGCATCAGCCAAGGGTCTTGTGACAAAACAAAAATTAAAGGGTTGTGACCAAAACTGTAGGCCCCGGAGGTCCAAAATGACAGCCTACCAAAAGCCAAAAATGCCACTTTTCTGACTTTTTGACATTTTTGGGTACATTTGATGAGCCTTTCAGTAGCAATATGAAAATATTTATCTAATTCTTAAAGTTTCTTTCAGTCACAATAACTGGATTTCCAACAACCCCCTTATAATTGCATATCATAGTGTCTAGCGGTCCATGGGGCCCTAAGATAAAAAAAGACCCACGACGCTTTAAGGCATCGTTCGCCACGTATGATGCACGGAAAATTTCACATGGAAATCTTCTTGTCGGGAACTATTGAGCGAAAACCAACCAAACTTCGGTGGAATCGTCCTTACATTGTCCTCTTCCAAAATTGTGTTTGGCATCACCACTCACCAAACAAGATGGCCACCACAGCCAAACTTAGTTTAACATAAGACCCTATGAGAAATACACTTGAAAATCTTCTTGTCTGAAACTACTAAGCCAATTGCAACCAAACTTTGAAGGAAAGGTCCTTACATGGTCTTTAAACAAAATTTTGTCCAGCATTCCCGCCTCTAAACAAGATGGTTGCCTCAACGGGACCACACGGGAAATCCACCTGAAAATCTTCTTGCCCATAATTCCGCTCCTCCCACCTGCAACCAAGATGGTTGTCATTACAAAAAATGAAAAAAGGTGGTGTTATAATTTAAATATCTTCTTGTCTGTAACAACTGAGTTTATTGTTATTGTTTCCAAATTTGGTGGAATGGTCTTTAGATGGTCTTCTACCAAAATTTTATCAGGCAGTCCCGTCCAAAATTCAAGATGACTGCCACAGCCAGACTTAGTTTAACATAGGTCCCTATGGGAAAGTTTGTTGAAATGGTCTTCCAAAATTATGTTCTGCATCCCTGCCTGTCAATTAGGTTGGCTGCCTGGCCAAACTTGTAAAATAGGACTGTAAGTTAAACTTACTTTAGAATCTTCTTGTGTGAAACTACCGAGCTAGTTGTCCTCTTCAAAAATTTTGTACAACATTCCTTCTTGGATAGGATCAGTGAGAAGTCGCTGATGAGGTGAGCCATACAGGCTCCTTGGAACCTCTGGTTTTTATTGTACCCTGAATTTCAACCAGTATGAGTGCAGGATCTTAACTTAAGCATGAACTTAAAAAGTTGTAGAATGGCCTTGTTTGGTTTTATTTTTTAGCTCGCATGATCCTACTTTTGTCAAATCGACAAAATATGGTGGAATGATCTTTGGGTGCTCTCTACAAACATTGCATCTGGTGTTCCCGTTCATCAACCAATGTGGTTGCTGGAACTAAAAAAATCATTTAAAAACTTCTGCTCTTAGTCAATGGAACCAAAACTCGAGCAATATATCATAGGTTGCCTTCTCTCAAAATTGTACCTGACATGGACCAACAAACATGACTGCTACAGCTAAACTTAGTTTAGAATTCGACCTTGTGGGATAATCACTTAAAAATATTTGTCTGAAACTGCTAAGTCAGTTGGAACTAAAATTTGCTGTACTCCTGCTAACAAAATGTAGGGGTATATATGAATCACCCTGTCTGTCTGTCCAATCACATTACATACCTTTTAAGCATATATCCTCCTTAACCGTTCAAAGGATTTTTAACTATATATACATGAACATAAGATGCAATTTGCACATAGTAAGGAAATTCATTTCAGCTCATTCTTAGGACGGATAATCGACCAGGGAATGGGTATCTATTTGTGAGTTCTTCTCACAGTATGTTTTGTTTTAATGGTTCTTAGATGGTCCCCTACAAACATTGTTCTGAGAACCTTATCGATCAACCAAGATGACTAGCCGACATTTTTCATTAGGTCCGTTAAAATTCCGTTAAAAATTTTCTTGTCAAAAATTGGAACCCTATTTGATGAAATTGTCCTTAGATCATCAAAACTCTATCCAAAATCCCCACAAAACAAGCTAGATGACTGCCACAGCTGAATTTAGTTTATAAAATCCACCAGGTGAGCGCTTACAGGCTCTAGATCTTTTGGTTTGTATTGTGGTTTGTGAAACAGTTGCCCAGAAACAGAATGGGCTGAGGCGTGGTATGCCTGGGAGTCAAAGGGGCAAAAAATGCATTTTCCATGTTAAATATGGGAATTACCTTATTTGACCAATTTTAAAACGGAAGGAGGCCAGCTGGCTAACTATCGGCCCCTCATTTTTCTGTGTCAATCATATACCTTTCTCCACAAACTTCGCGTCCTCGTGTGCATCAATATTATAACTGGACTTAGTTGATAACAAAACATAACCTGCAGCACCTGGATATACCCCCATAGGGGTCCCTGAGCCAATTTTTAAATGTATTTGTATATGTTTTACTTGCCAGTTTTCTATGTCCTGTCTGATGTATTTCTTTGCCCTATTATAAGATTTTCAATTTGCTGCAGTTGATTTATCATTTGAATTATCTCCCTTTTCCCGCCAAAATTTCATATTTTTTTACATTTTTGCTCATATCTTTTTTGCAATATCGGATGTATGCTATTTTTATTTTTTCATTATAAATAACATAATAAGTGCTTCCTATGTGCAAATTTTGAGTCAATTTGAATTTCAGCTTCACCTTCATCCCCGTCTTGAAGCCCTGAAAACGGCTATTTGCCGATAAGACAAAAAAATTCTGATCTCGAGTAGTCAAATTACAAATTGTCAGAGAATTTGGTTTTGAATCATGAAACGCTACATCTCTGCTCTATGTTTGCAAAATTTCGTTATGATATAACAAAAATCCTCTGTTCAACACCAATTTGAAGTATGCAAGCATTGTACCTTAGGAACTCATGTTTACGTTATATGTGAAATATGACCTGTCATTAAGGCCTGGTTGTGAAATATGGAGGTCGGATACAAGTAATTTTTTTTGTATTTCAAATGCTGTTGACCTGTATAACAATTTAACCAAATATGAACGAATTTGAATTTCAATTTTAAATAGCCCTGAGCCACCTTAAATCAATAAATAATGATGATAACATTTTTTGAAAGTTATCGGTGTCAATTCACGTTTTTTTTTTCACCCAGAAATGTTATTAACGGAAATATTGGTAGCAAGTATTAAGAACGCAAGTCAAAAACATTTCCTGAACAATTATAAATTATATAATATACCCCATTACAATAATTTGAAATCTACATACACTTTTTGAATGTTACAATTTGCCTTTCTCAGACACCTGATTGATAGAATGTTGCTTAATGTCCAATTGTAAATATTTCATGCACATTCATGACGAGAGCATATTTATGAATGCAGATGAATGAAGCCTGCTTTGTACTAGACCCACACGCTGAATAAGCATACGAAAGCAACAGTCCACATAAAGACGTAGAACTTTACTTAGACACATTATTTTGACTACGGGCTGACCAGTGTTTGTTCTTTTTCCGGATTCCTGTGTGCTTAGCAGAAAAGCAGCAGATGCCAATTTTAATGCCTATAGTTTGACCTGGCCGGGGATAGACCACAGGACCTTTCGCCCTCAGGGCGAACACACTTACCATTACACTACCGAGAGGGTGACATTTAACAGCTCTTGCGATTTTGACAACTCAAGCTTTTTTTTTAACAAAACGGCAAGGAAAGGGGACATTTCGTCACAAAATACCTTTTTTAAACCTTTGTTTCAACAATTAAGTAAGTGGTCAAGAAGACTTATTACGGTTACCAGACATGAAGTTGTCGAAACAATGTTAATATTATTGACAAAGATTATCATCCCCAAAAATCTTAGCTGTTTGTCAGCTTCTTATTAGATATATCATGAGTTTTTGTTTTAAATCTTTTCAAAAATACATATATTTTTTAATGTTTTTATAGGTTCCTATGTTAAACCAATGTTTCATTAGGCGGCCTTTTTTATAACAGACTGGCAGCGAAATAAGAACACCTAATCCCAGCACCACAATTAACATAAATGCCATTTATGATTTACTTCCATTCACTAGTTCTACAATGGATATCTTTCTTATGCATGCTATGTCCCTGGTTGGTGGCTAACTTGGATAATACGGATCCAAAGAAACAATGTTTGATTAGCAAGTAATAAGGGACAGTCATGACATATGAGGTTTGAAGAAGCCTTTTGGTATGCGTTTACCTTGTACTAAAATAAGTCTCCCGCTGGCGGACTTGTAGCAAAGTAACCAAAGAAATAAGCGCTCATCAGCAACATTCAGGTCATCGTTGGTTCAATTGACATTTATAACGTACAGTTGAACCTGCTTTTAAACGTCACCAAAGAGAAGATGTAAAATTAGTTGGTAAAAACAGGTTGCTGCTTATTCAAGGTTCTATTTGAATGAAATATTCGGTAAAGGGAAATTGAAATGTGGCTTTTAACACCAGGTCATTGTTTAATCAAGGTGACCACATCAGCAGGTTTGACTGTATATATTTCCAATAGAGGTCAATGTCAAATTCAATTGGTCTCAAATATAAGTTTTTTGAATGTATTTATTTCCCTACAGGTTCTAAATTTAATATAAGTCTCCTGCATGCGATAATCTTGAATGAAGATCTGCATCAAAGTAATAACACACAAGTGTGGATACAGAAATATCTTGCCTGCAAATAAGAATTTCTGGCTAACAAATGTGTAGTGAGGCAAAACAAAAATTTGACCCATCAATTAGGTCAATATCATAAAAAACTACAACGTTAATTCTGACATGTGTGAATAATTTGCAGTCTCGACACCTTTAAATGAGGTCGAAGTCAGATGATAAATAGCAGTACTATGTAAGACTTTACTACAGATCAAATATAGTGAGTAAATGTCCAACAGTTGCCGAGAAATTGACTTGAATGTGAAAATTTTTTGCCAAAACTTTTAGATATTCATCCGTTAAATGAGGTCAATGTCATATGGCATTTAGAAGACTGGCAGCAACCCAAAATATCTCACTATGTTCAAGACTGGCAGGTACCCACAAAGATCTGACTATGTTCAAAATACAGTGGGTCTAGGTACAACAGTTGTTAAAAATGGACTTGAGTGTATTGATTTGATTGATTGTTGTTTAACGTCCAATGGCAAATATTTCATGCATATTCAGGACGGAAACAATTAGCAAACAATAAATCAATATGTAGACTGTAACAAAGGGACCGGTAAGGGAGTAACTTTTAGACTGCCACTGGAAAAATTGTGGGTTGGATAGGGGCGGAAAATTTAGCATTGTAACTGGCCGCCTACGAACCACTCAAAAAGAGCTGTTGCAAGGGGTCTTTAACGTGCTTAGGACGTGGCATTTCCTAAACACGGGGCGTCTTTTACGTCTCCCTCGGGACGGATTGTGAATTTATACATCCCCCATAATCAGGGACGCCCCTTTTATAAGACTAGTGCCTCAAGGACGGAGATACCTAGTGCCTATTCTTTCCCCGGCACAACCTTTGAGAAGGGGAGTTTGAGTATTTATACATCCTGCTTGAACTAACGGATGCCCCTTAAGCAAGGGTTCTACCTGCAGGCAGACAAACTGAACGGCCTATTTCTATACACTGGCCGCCCTCGGGGGTAGTCTTAACGAAAACTACTTTTATTTTTATATTGTTTTCAATGGTTCATGAAACTGTTATCCCAATTGTGATTCAATTTCGGTACAATTTTTTGTTTGTGCCTCCACTGAACCCCATTTTAACACTTTTTGTCTATTCAGGAAATTTTGAAAGTGAACCCCTATGCCTTAGGCGGTAAATCAACTGGCAACCACATGACAGGCAATACTTCTTAAGAGGACATATGATTTTTCCATTAAATTATCTTAATTTTGTTTCCTTATTAAGAAGTTATACCATAAAATTTATCAACATGGCTTCACATGATTTTTTTATAAAATTAATTTAATAGAAAAGTATGTCCTCTGAATGAGAGAGACTTGCCTGTCATAGGGTTAATGAACAATCTTGTTTCCTGAATAGACATAGATATAAATAGTGTTAATATGGGATTCAGTGGAGGCACAAGCAAAAAATTTCATCTGAACCATATTTCAAATGGGATTGTATGAGTCTCTATGGAATTTACAGTGTAAAAGGGAGATAACTCTTTTAAAGAAGACCAATAGAGTAAAATATAGCTTAACAAGTACCTATGTCATCATATATGTTGTTTTCTTTTTTTGTATTTGACAGACCATGTTGATGGTGTAATAGCCTGCTGTTTCTCAGCTAAGCCCACAGTACTTAGGAGTAAGAGCAAAGACTCACTGGTCAACCCAGAGTCAGAATAATGTGTCATTGTAAAGTGGCTTGACTTTCTGCAGACTGTTGGCTGTTGCTTTTGTGAGCCAGCAGGTTAAATATCCAGCTCAACATGTTGGTCTGGTACAAAGCAGGATTCCTCATTCATTGATATGCTTATGTCCTGAATATGCATAAAATATTTGCCGTAGGATGTTAAATAACATTCAGTCAATCAATGATTTTGACATTTTGAATATATACTGCATGACCCTATTATTTTCCTGTTATGAATTGATTTTGTATCAATCAAATTCATAAGAATCATTTGAATTTAACAATAGCTGCCTGTTCTGTTTGTGGATCTCGTCTCTTTACATGTAGGTGCACCTCAAATATGGAGTTAATTTGTTTAAAGTTTATTTTCAAAATTTTGAAGAACATTGTCACTGGTTTAAATTATATTCCTAGAGTGAGTTTCATTCTTTTGACTGGGTGATTGCATGGAGTCCATGCTTTCAATTGGGATCCTATGGTTTTTTAATTATTCTCTACCAGAAGTAGAGGGGGCATTAAGACAGATAGATATGTATATTTAGCTCACTGCTGGCAGTTGTTAGTCAAGTTGCAATCATACAGCTTGATGTAAGTACAATGTACATGTAAGTTGACCATTGGCAATTGAACTAATTCCTTGAATTCTATTTAAACTGTCAATTTCTTCAGATTTCCTTACTTTTGGTATTATATATACATAATTGTACCTGATGAATGTTAGATCAATGTGGTATCCATGATTTCATTTATATATTTCTAATTTTTTTTAGGAATTCAAGTTGATGTATGGTATGATTCATTCTATAAAGTCCTTTGTTAGCAGAATTTCACCAACAGATTTGTATCCTTTGAGACTTGTGATATTGTTGCGTGGAGGGGGAGGTAAACATAAGCACAAAACAGGAATTCATTGCATGTAGTTTATTGGACATGTCAGATAAAGAAGATATACCATCATGACTCTTATACAAAAATATACATGTTATTTGTTTGATATTCTGATAAATATGTCTTTGTAAAGTACACTATGTTGCAGCATGTTTACTCAACCCACTATTTCATTTTTCACTAGCCTTCAGAATAAAAACTTCAAACAAAATGTCTGGGGCCAGTTGTTCAAAAGTTAACCACATTTTTCAACTTCCAATATTAAGAACAGTGTAAATATTTCAAGTCTAAAATTTGGCATGCTGAGACATCTTCAGCACTAGAGCGTGAGTTCCAATTTCCACCAAAATATACTGATACATCGGTGATAAACAGGCATTTGAAAAACGTGACTAACTTTTGAACAACTGGACCCTGGTAACTTTTGTATATTTTTGAATTTTCATGCATACATATGTTACATATGTATTCTTCATGTTTATCATATCATTAATTTGCATAATAAAGAAAATGTTTTTTTCCTTTATACATGTAGGCTTTTTGCACACAGAAACATGATGATGAGAGAAATGAAATAATTGCAAGTTGGAAATTTTTCACAAAATCAAAGATTTAACATATGTCAAGAGTCAACTGGAGATGAATATAAATCAAAGGGTTGGACAAGTTGATGGACGTGACAAATGCAAGAACACGAAAGATGAATCACAACACAAGAACATGACAGAGAAACATATATAAATATGAACAGTATGGGTCCATAAAAAACAGGGGGTGAACTCAGTTGTTCCAGAAGGGTAAGCAGTTCTGCATCTTTACAGTAATGACATTTGCAGTATTGCTCAATTTTAAATCCAGTGATGTCAGTTTGGTGTTTAGATGGAAGACACTGTTTCTGCATTCAATTTACAAGAAATATAGTATATGTAGATGGTGAATAACATATTATTGATTTGAGTATACATATTGCATTTTGGATGATTGTATGCCTATGGGATAAAAAATATTCATTATTTATTTATTATTACATATATCTGTTGTAGATATACTTTACTGACATGTCATTCCTTATTGCTTATTTCCAATATCTGTCACAGTGTCAAAATTTAAATATGATTCACTAAAGTGTTATGTCTGTTAATTTTATTTTGAATTTTTTTTTACTTATCCAGAAAACATATTGTAAATTATTATTTACATTGTATATTGATAAAAAGAAGTACATGTATAGTTACAACCTCCTTAACCAATATATAGGAAGGATGGATTTTTAAACTTCAAGACCAGTAGATACAAGTTACATTTCTATGAGACACCATCAGGATTAAAGATAGTTATGAACACTGATTTGGGTGTAGGAAATATAAGAGAAACTCTTCATCAAATGTATAGTAATGTAAGTTATCAGTTATAGATATTAAAAGGTTTGCAATATTTTTAGCTCACCTGGGCCATGGCCAAAAGATTAATTTGAGTTTTTGTCATCATTTAGTGTCTGTTAAATTTCACATCTTTATCTTCTCTTCTGAAACCACTAAACCAAAAAGAACCAAAGTTTACAGGAAGCATGTATAGAAGGTCTCTTACAAAAGCTGCGGCATGCCACAGAAACTTCTTGTTTTTTATGGGCTGATTTTTAAAAAGCAAAAGAAGAGTCTCTATGGGATTAACAGTATAAAAAGGAGATAACTCTTTTGACAGTGTTTTACAAAAGGCCCTGTAGAAGACCAATAGAGTAAAATATAGCTTAACAAGTACCTGTGTCATCAAATATGTTATTTTCTTTTTTTGTATTTGACAGACCATTTCAGTGGTGTAATGGCGTGCTTGCCTTTTGTGCAATAAGTTGTGGGTTCAATCCCCCTGGCTCACACCAAAGACATTTAAATTCGTATTTGCTGTTTCTTTACAAGGCAAAATGGAACCAAACTTGACAGGAAGCATCTGTGGAAGGTCCTTTTCAAAGTTTTTCATCAATTTCTATTTTTCTATTGCCAATGAATTTCATCCCTATTTTGTGTTCAAATTGTATGTTGTGTTATTAAATGTCAGTTTATAATGTTTTTAGTACCATTCTTATGTTAAGTTTTGAATAGGTCTTACAGTTAATCAATTAATGGGATGTGTATTCCACCTGATATAAACAGGTAGACAGTCTGATCAAGTGATGTATCTGGAAATCACTTTGAAAACCTTAGGTAGCAAGAAAGTGCATAGACATAGATTAGGGGATTTTTTGTGTGTTTGATGGTTGATGGTGTTTAAAAATCCTACACAGCAACTTAATGCTCTCAGTTGGATAGTATGTCTTAGTATTTCTAGTTTAACCAGGTTAGTTATTGAGGCTCATGTGTAAATTTTTAGCTCGGCTGGCTAAATGGAGTACATTTGTTTGAAAACTAACATGACAGTCATAAACAATTCTTGTTTTCAATTGATATATTGAAAGAATCATGGACTCTGCTTGCAACATCTACACTTCTCATACTTATAAGACTTGATTAAGATATTTGATATTAACCTGAACAAAAAGGAATGATACTTAACATTTGGTCAAGTTTCAGGTGAGTGACACAGGCTCAGCCAACAGAGCTTCTAGTATTATAGTGGATATGTAAGGGTAGAAAGGGATATATTAATAGTGGACATGGACCTTGTGGAAAGTATAAATTTTTCATTTTGGCAGTTGCTTGATATGGGGTGTTGTTTCCTTCATATTTACTCCATATCTAAAATATGGCAGATTTTGAGAGACCATCTACCCAGTTAACGCATGCAAGAAAATTGGAAAAAAGTAAAGTTTGTTGTGAAAGGATTACAAAATGCCCTTTCTACTCACCCAAATCCTTTTAAACAGAATAATTTTTATCCTTTTCATGTAGCATTAATGGATCATATTCACAGTTACATAATGGCTCTTATACAAGAATGTAGTAAAATAATAGGTCATAGGTTTTTTAGGATAAAAATTGCTGTATTTTTTAATATTTTTAGAAAGAATAGGGAAGCTTATGGTTTTGATATAAATCCCTGTATTGTGTGACCTGAAGTTAGTTGGACTTTTTTTGCCAAAACATTTAGAAAGAAAAAAAAAACTTTTGAACTCAGTAAACAATTTCAGGGTATAACTTATAAAATGAATGCCATTTGATTTGGAATGGACATGGACCTAACACACACTTATATTTTAAGGACTTTGAATTTAAATTAATTTCCTCCTCTACCAAACTATGCACAATTTCCTCAAAGTCCTTACCTACTAAAGTGTCTTGTATTCTGAATCCAGTGTCATTCCCTCCCAATAATTCTTAGTTCAGACAAGGGACCTTTTTACCCTCAACATACAGCTATGTCATAAACCTAATAAAGCATAAAAGGCTTAAATTGCTGCCCTCATATTGTTGTTATTATGATAAAATACATCAACCAGCAGTCATATTGTCTTACTGAGCTAGTAGAAGGAACATATTTTAACGTTACTTACTCAATCATGTTGTCCTTGTATCTCAGTTCTAGTTGTTCATTTTATAACAGTTGTGCTACAGAAATAGTAGATGTTGTCGTAGTGGTATGATTGTCAATGAAAAGGTATAAACTACAAACATCTACATGTTACAATAAGCTTTCAGTAACAGACAAAGATCCATAAATTTACAATGTTCTTTTGAGATGTTTTTTACACATGGTCTTAAAAGTTTTTCCCATTTGCCTTATGCATTATAATCTCCCAGCTGGCGTTTTTGTAAGTTTCAGTCTCAGATAATTATGTAGATATGGACTTTCTCAATAGATTCAATTATCTGTTTAATAGGACTGCACACAAAGTTTCTGTCGCATTATTGTATGGCACTTTCGTCTTGCTTGTTGTTGGGGTTTGTAGACAGACTGGTTTTCACATGTTAACATTTGTTCTAGTGATCCTTTTTTTTTATATTTTAAGAAATTGATTTTTGGTACTAGATTTGTATTGATTTTGGGTGATCTAGCCCCATCTGTTTTTCAGGGAAGGACTCAACATGTAAAATGGTTTTTTTCTAATATTTTTGGCATTTTTGTAAGTTATCCATTTCTTGTTGGATTTTAATGGGATTTTTGTCTTTGTGTTCTCCATGACTAAGTAAAATGTTTGATTGACATGCAACTTGTCCAATATCAGTCCCAGCCAAACTCAAATTTTTTTTACTGGACAGGAGGTCCAGTAACTGTTAAACTTTTCCTGGACCTCCTATTACGGTAAAATTAGTCCTCGAATACATGCCATTATTTAAACCATTCGATAGTGGAGTGTTTCCTTTTATTAAATATGACTGTCACGTTTCTGAAATAAAACAAAGGGTCGATTTTGATTAGTCAATTTAAGTAAGCAGATTTAAAGAGCGTTCATTGGGTCGTTATTTACAGCGATATTTTATTTTAGGAAAGGGTACTTCTGCATAATTTTAAATACCGCGATCAAAAACAGTCTAGTTTACAGTTTTCCCTCAGAGTTGTGTTTAATCATTATAGCACCTGTGAATATTTCACCGGTCAGGAGGTCTTGTTAACATTGGAATTTTACCGGACCTTCGTTTTTTTTACTGGTCATGACTGTCAATCCGACGGAGTTTGGCTGGGTCTGATTTTATCTGTTTTTTTTTAAATTTACCTGTACAATGTAAAAACATCCAATTTTATACGTTTTATTCAATTTTTTTTTTATCAAAATGCAACAGAGTAACACCAATTTTGAAGATGATGGGAAGGGGGCAAAATGATCACTGATCATGCTAATCCAGTCAAATTACTGTGTTCAGCATATTATGGTTTCCAGCAAAATAGTTTGTCCACAGTTATCCAAAGGTTGGTTGCATGTTCACATGTCATCATGCTGCCATTGTATCATGCTGGACATGCAAAGCACCTCAGTTTTTAATTTTTAGAATTTTCAACTACCAAATTTTTTTTTAAAGTAAATATATTCTTAATATTTTGCGAAAATTGATACATTTAGAGCTTTTCACAAGAAGTGGTATTCCACCCTTGTTGATACATCTACATTTGTAAATTACTCTGTTTTTCTCGTGATTGAAGTGTAGTCTGTGACATTTACCCCATATCTTTTTATTTTCATAATATCTATTATTTTATATTGTTTGAGTTGAATAATATATTTTAAAGGAAAATCCAACATTTTTTTTTTAATTAGTTTCATTGGTTCTACAGCAGTCATGCTCATAGAAAAAGGCCATCTCCAAATATGTAGAATTTGTGTAGACAATGTTTAATTCTTGTTGAAATAGTCAAATATGTGTCACTTTGTGGAAATAATGAAATTTTTATAAGAATAAGGATATTAAATTACATTTTCACAACAAATTTTTGTTGTTGCACAAAATTCAAAATTTTAGCCTTAACAAACCTTCTTCCATGTCTTCTTTGGCAAGTTAAGAAATAGAGAGTTGTCTATCCCATTTTGATACTACTTCATTATGTGCAACTTCACAGTGCATTATGACGAATTGAGATCCGCTTAAGTTGCCAATCGCTTGATTTGTGTGTTTTTGTAGGCAATTCTAGACAGATGTTCATGAAATTCGTATTGGAAGTCTCAAATGCATCCAATTTATTTCTGATCATTTTTAGCTAACCTGGCCAAAAGACATGTGAGTTTTATCATCACTTGATGCTCTTCCATCCATGAACTTTTACATTTTCATCTTTTCCCCTGTAACCACTAGGTCAAATAGATCTAAACTTGACAGGAAACATCTATGGAAACAGACTTGGCTGAATTTGTAAGAGTGTGACAAAAATAGGGCCTCCATGGTTGATTCAGGTTTTTAACTGGCTGAGACATAAAAAATATTATCCTCCAAAAATTCTTGGCTAAACAGAACTTTTTTTGCAGGGAACATCGATACAAGGTCATCTAAAAATTTACACATTTTGTATTCATCTGACAAAAAACTGTCACAATGGACAATTCTTGTTTCTGATTGGGTGAAACATTAAAAGGTCTTCTCCTTGGAAACTGCTTGGCCAAAAGCATGGCAAAATGGATTTGTGAAACACAGAATCTTTTACTTAAGGTTCTGTATAAATTTCCTCATTTTCTCTCAATTGGACTATAAACATGGCTGCACTTTAAAAAAAAGGTTCCCAAAAACTGCTAGGTGAAATGGAATAATATTTGACAGAAAACATGTATTGTAGATCCTTTATAATATTCATGTTGTTTAACAGCAATAATAGCCACGTTAATGTTTGTTTGAAAAAGAAGATGTACTAGAAAACCTAAAGCACTACTTTCCACTTACCAGTAGTATATGTTAGGATCAAATCTTAGCAATGAATGTATTTCAGAATGAAGAGACTCAACATTGATTGATTGATTGTTGTTTAACGTCCAGTGGCAAATATTTCATGCATATTCAGGACGAAAACAATTAAACTATAAATCAATAGGTAGACTGTAAGCAAGGGACCGGTAAGGGAGGGACTTTAAGACTGCCACTGGAAAAATTGCTGATTGGATAGGGGCGGAAAATTTAGCCTTGTTACTGGCCGCCTACTGACCACTCAAAATGAGCTGTTACAAGGGGTCTTTACTGTGCTTAAGACGTGGCATTTCCTAACCATGGGACGTCTTTAACGTCTCCCTCTTGATGGATTGTGAATTTATTCATCCCCACAATCAGGGACGCCCCTTTTAGAGGACAAGTGCCTCCAGGACGGAGATACCTGGTGCCATTTCTTTCCCCAGCACAACCTTCAAGAAGGGGAGTTCAAGAACATGGTTAATGCCTTATATATTAGTAAAAGAAGAATACTTTATTGCAATAGACAATGTAATTCCTATACATATGTATGCAGCCTTGTATTAATCATATCTAAAATTTTTGTTATATTCTGTGACAAATTATTAATATCAATTTTTTAATGTCAAGTGAATAACTGTGGGATACCAGGTTTGGATATTTTTTGGCATGAAGTACCTTATTAGAAATAATGGCATCATATATAATAAAAAAATAAATAGAACATTGACCTGTCAAAGAGAAAGATAGCTACATGTATATAGCAGCTTGATGATTATATATGTACATCCAAAGTATAATTTGCATTAAATATCATCAAGAGTAGATTTAAATGATTTTTACAGTTCAGCCTTCAGATAGATAAAGGTAGGAAATGGTTACAACCCTATTAGATTTACTTCAATAGCACAGTGTAGGAGATGTAGAAATAACAGATGTTACATGTGCTATGTACATCAGGTTTCCATTGAACCATGCTGTATCCTTAAACTGCATGAAAAGTGTACATGTAGTTTTATTTAAAAGTCAACATAAAATCAGAAGTTGTTACACCCACACATGAACAAATCACACTTCTTAAATGATTTATATTCATTATATCCAATATATGTATGTCTGTATACATTTGTATACTTTAAAAATAAAAAATAATAATAATAGTGTTCATTGTGATACATTTAAAATACCATGAATACTACACTGTGATTCACTTACAATGTAGAAACAAATGAGAGAAAGGAGATAACTCTTATTGCAGAAAAAATTTCTTGAAATATAACAAATATCATTCCCATATTTTAAAATTACAGCACAAAACACTATATGTGTGTTTAAGATTTCTCAATCAACCTAATTTATCATAAAAAATGCTCAATTTGAATCCGTGTTTGGGACAAGCACTGTTACATTATTTCTTCTGTTAAGTCTATACAAAACAGTTTTTTAAAATAAAGGATTTTGCCTGCCTATTGATGTTATTATATAGACATATTTTTTCTTAGTCTTGTCAGTGTGGTTTAGAAAAATCTTTGGTACCTGTGCTTGAGTCTAGTATTATTATCAAATTATGAAGCATTTTTTGGTATTTCTTAATTCTTATGAAAACCATAAGAACTGAATTTAACAGGGGGTGGTAGTTCAAAATGTCAGGTAAAATGGTTCATTGACCTTTTTGCTTTGAAGTAGTTGACCCAGAAAATCCTCTTATCAAGCATAGGTTGTAAACAGAATGGATGAAAAAGGTTTGGACTGTCTTGAATTTTTCAGTACATATAAATTTTTAAAATATTTATAATCATACTACATTTTACATATAGGTATTAATTAATCAGAAAATATTAGTGTTTCATGAATGAGCAGACTGTTCAGAATTTTGATATAATCCATGACTGCAGAATACAAGTTTGCTTTTTATGTCAGCATGGTCAGAGGACATTATATTCTCATCATACATGTATACTTTAAGTGTAATTTAATCATAAAAGACATTCAGTCCTTAAGCTGGGGAATGTTATTCCTGTTTTTCTGCAAATGGCATAAGAATCAAAGCCAGCAATGAGCATGTCATGCATGTTGACAAATTATTTTATTTGTATTTAAAAATTACTTAATTCTTCAATTTTAATAGATATCTACATAAATACCTAAAAATAGTTAAAAGTACAAAATGGAAATGGTAAGATTTGCAGGTGTATATCTTGTAAGAAAATTTCAAACTTGATACAAATAAGAATTTAACCAGACTGAACTGTTTTCTCTTTATTTATTTTAGTGCCATGGTGGACTTCCAGTCGATTAGGGCTTGCCATTCTGGGTTTCTTTGGATTTATCAATGTTTATGCCCTGCGGGTTAATATGAGTGTGGCTATAGTGTGTATGGTGAACCGAACAGCCATCCAGTCGAATGCATCCAAACAAAACCTTGAGCAGACAGATTTGGGGTGTGGTCTTATTTCGGCTTATAGTAATTCAACAGCATCATTTACTTTCGATGTAGGTATTAGACAAAGTTAGAAATTAATTGTAGACTTTTGTTGATACATTAATCATGAGCATTCTTCAGCCTTTGCAAATGGGTTGCAAATCTATAGACAAGATGCCTTGGACTGCTAAAGCTGCCTGAGAGTCTATGACAGGGCTGTAGGTGTGGACTAGGGAAGATAGGACCATAGGTTAAGTTAAATACTGTAGTTTCCTTTTTATTATACCCCCCGCAAACGAAGTTTGGGGGGTATATAGGTTTCACCCTGTCTGTCTGTCTGTCTGTCCGTCTGTCTGTCTGTCTGTCTGTCTGTCTGTCTGTCTGTCTGTCTGTCTGTCTGTCCGAAATACATTGTCCGCTACTCCTCCTAAACGCATTGCAGGATTTAAATAAAACTTGGTGTATTGTTAGATTACATAATAAAGAT
>JAULBM010182843.1:0-17663 GCA_032357055.1 Geukensia granosissima
CACATTTGATTAACACCGCTCCTTGAATAACTTGTCTCACAATATCGTTGAAGGCCCGATTTTACAGCTGTTAAAATTGATAAATATAGGTTTTACAATGGTTCAGATTGGTTTACAATTTTTATCAAATCGAGTTAGTAATTTTTGAAATTTGAGAAACGAGCTCAGCGCATGGTACGTAAAGCCCCATATTTGGCCCAATTTTTTAGGTCTTTTGACACAATAATGAGCTGTTGTGAAAATGCTGTTTAATGATCGTCTGTTAATGATTCACTATTTTTTCTTATATGACTTCGTCATTTCGACAAAACGAAAAGGAATATTTGACTGTGTCAAAAAAGTGTAACATTTTTTTGTAAAAATACCGAATATTTAGGTGGTTTTTGTTGAAAATAGAATGATCTCACCAAAACATCACGAAAATGTTTTAACTAAACATTTGTACCTACTAGATCTTTAGTTCTGCAAAGTTTGGTCGTGATCTATATTAAAATAGACAGATTTGCATCAAATAAAGTAATTTCTTAGTATTTTTAATATTTTAAGCAACTTCTATACAATGTGACCGTTGAAGAACCATTTAAATTGGATTTCACATTTATAGAAATTTATTCAATACAAAAAAATATAACATTATTTTCATTTTTCAGTCAAATTCTTGGGCCAAATATGCATGGGACTTAGCGACCCTCGTCCTTTGTAAAATAACTTTCTCGATTTGATAAAATGCTGAGCTCTTTTCTTTCACATCTTCTATATTCAAATTGGAAAAAGCATTTTGTGTTTGTTGTGAAAAAACTGTTGAGTGAGTTCTTCGACTTCATCCAACCTGCAAACTGTTATAATGGTATCTTAATTGAAGGTAAAACACGAGTAAACATGCAGTTTGCAACTGTCTTGATATGTTAACGTTAAGGAAAATGTTTATATAAGTGATAAAATGATTACTAACTGAGACAAAAAGTGAAAGAATATTGTGCATGATTTGTCACATCTGAATTTCATATCAGTGCTATTATCATTGTAAAATATCTTTTGTTTGTAAATCTCGTCTAAAAGGTAATCTTCATTTACATTACTTTTAAATATTTGTTGTTCAACTGATTTCTTGGCCAAAATGTTTTAATTTGGATTAAAGAAGTTTTTAAGTTTCACAGTTATTTAAAGAAAGTGTTTTATATGGGTAGAGTTATACACGCCTGTCACGGCACAAACGTTGTTATCCAGTACAATAGTCAGTAGGTTCGCGCCTGTCACGGCACAAACGTTGTTATCCAGTACAATAGTCAGTAGGTTCGCGTACTATGTTTATCTTTAGTATTTTAGTAGAAACTTGCTTATTTTCAACTTTATCATACAAAAAAGAGTTTTACATTTACCATAGTTTTTATTTTTGAATGAAATGTGTATAAAAATAATAACATAAAGTTTTTATATTCTACTGAAAGGTTTTCAAAAGAAGCAACTCCAAACCTTTTCTTACATATAACTTGAAGTGAAGACGGATCTTTATTCCATCAGGAGGTTGTAATTCTAACCTTAATACAATACAATAGTGGCAGCACAACGTGTCCTTGTGCTTGAGGTGTATGTTCAATAATATTTCCAGTTATAAGCGAATATATTTTCTAACTTTTATCTGAACAAAAATACAGGGAGTTCTTCATACATTTATGCCGCTACAAAAACAAAATTTTAGGAGTTTAAGTAGCTGTTTATAATGTTGCCCATTTTGACATATAACCCTGTTTTGTGTGATATTTTGTTTGAGAAAAGTAATTGTTAGTTGGACCATAATACTTTGGCCCCTAGTGACCCGATGGATGTTATGACAGTGGGAGTCATAATACTTCTGTCCCTAGTGTACACGATCGCGATGAACGTTATTCCAGTTTGTCTGCCAATACTTTGGCCCCTAGTGTACCAAATTAAATTTCTTCCAATTGGACGTCGTTTGATACTTTGGACCCTAGCTAGTGTGCCCGATGAAAGTTGTATCAGTTGGACTTAATTTAGCACCTAGTGTACCGATGAAATTCATTCCAGTTGGATTTTTATACTTTGGCCCCTAGTTTAACCAATGAGATTTCTTCGAGATGAACGTCGTCTGATATTTTGGCCCTTAGTGTACCCGATGAAAGTTATATCAGTTGGACTTTTAATACTTTTGCCCCTAGTATACCCGATGAATGTAATTACATTTTGAATCGTAATAAATTGAACTTTAGTATAATATATGGAAGTTATACCAGTTGGAATTCTTATACGTTGGCCTATAGTGAACCCGATAAATGTTATATCATGGATTTCAAATAATTAAGCACCTAGTGTACCAATGACATTCATTCCACTTGCCCTTGTAATAATTTGGCCCCTTGTGTAACCAATGAAATTTATTTGAGTTAAACGTCGTCTGATAGTACCCCATTAAAATTATATCAGTCAGAACCAGAACCAGAAAAATGGTCGTTTCTTGAACTTTTTACAAGCTAATAAAGGTCTTGACGCGGTCAGTTAAAGCAATATCCTCTATCAAAAATCCGTCAAATCTTCAATTCTACCTTATTTTAAAGATCACTCTGTACCAATCATTTCAAATACCTATACCACACCTATTGCAACCAAGATTTTCAACTACAAACATGTGCTGAAGAATCTCAGTATCGACGACTACAAGTCTTAACCTCAAGACTGCACTTGTGAAGTTCCCCACTCAAATATAATCCTGCCGGCCACGTGTTTACTAGTGGAAGTTAAAATTCAAGATCCTTATGGATTCGGTCGAGGAGAATTCCACACACTGGGTTAATCGCGAAGGAGAGGAACTAGATTACCTTTTCGAATGGGCGAAGGCTGTGAGGTCGTTGATACAAATACGAATTCACAAGTTAAACAGATCTATGAATACACATGCGAAATCGGTCTTCAAAAGCCGAGTGTTGAACTACATGACAAATATGTTGTCGTCCCCGACGATAAAGCCACTAACAACATTGTCTTTGTAAACAGCTCTGCAAATAGAAAAAAAAGATGGGATATGGTGTAAATATTCATGACACAAAAATCTAATATGTACAAGTAAATTAAGACTGCTTGATAAAGGAATTAGGTATTGACAGTTCACTTGTCAAGCTAACATATACCCCAACGACACTTACCAAAGAAATTCTTGACAATCATCGGTTAGTTTTGCCTTCCTTTGGAAGAATTCGATCTTCCTTCATTTTACTGGATTCCAAGGCTTCACAAGTGTCCTTACAAACAACGTTACAGAATGTCGACATTCCAATGGGGACCAACTGTGCACTTGGTGCCGATTTATTCCCTTTTTTATGAAGCTGACGTCATACAGAGCCTTCTACAGCGCAAAGAGAGAAAGTTGGCTCAATCTTTTTGTTTAACATTCCGCTATATAGATGATGTCCATTCACTCTAAATTTGGTGACTATAATTAACGAATCCATCCCGATGAACTTGAAATCAAAAATACTACAGAAACAGAAAAGTCTGCTTCTAACCTAGACTTACACTAGTAAGGTAAGGGCGGGGTAAGAACAAAACTTTACGACAACAGAGATGATTTTGATTTTCCGATTGTAAATTTTCCGTTCATGTCAAGCAACATTCCAGCCGCACCTGCATACGGAGTGTATATTTCTCAATTGATACGTTACTCCAGGGATTGTGCTTCCTATCAGGATTTTATTGAAAGAGGGTTGTAGCTGACAAGAAAGCTATAGAGCCAAGGGTTTCTCAGGGAAAGATTAGAGTCATCACTTGGAATTTTGTCGGTCTCCATCATGATTTAGTTAACCGGTACGAAATATCCATTTCACAAATGGCAGTTGATATCTTCCCAATGTAATGAAGACAAATCCCTTCCTATATCGGCTTTGACAACTGAGTAACACGACGGATGCCACAAGTGGAGCAGGAGTTGCTTACCTATCCGGAGCACCTGAACTCACCCTGGTTTTTGTAGGGTCCGTGCTACTCCAGCTTTAGATTTCTGTGTAATGTCGTGTGTTCTTTGTTTTGTCTTCCGTTTAATTTGTTGGTCATGGTCTTATCTATCTTCGACTTAACGATTTCTGTCTGCACCTTTGTTATCTTCGAATTCCTAGGACTTTTAATACATTGACCTCTATTGTACCTAATGGGAGTTATACCAATTGGAAATCTTATACTTCAGCCCATAGTGTACCCGATAAATTATATATCAGTTGGATATCAAATATTTTAGCACCTATTGTACCTATGACATTAATTCCAGTTGGACTTGCAATAATTTGACCCCTAGTTTATCCAATGGAAGTTATACCAGTTGGAATTCTTATACGTATATATTAGCCCCTAGTGTACCCGATAAATGTTATATCAGTTGGTTTTCAAATAATTTACCACCTAGTGTACCAATGCCATACATTCCAGTTGGGCTTGCAATAATTTGGCCCCTAGTGTGCCCAATGAAATTTCTTCCAGTTGGGTGTTGTCTGATACTTTGACCCTCGGTATACCCCGGTATACATGTACCAAATGAAAGTTATATCAATTGAACTTTTAATACTTTAGTCTACCCTATGAAATGTACACCAGTTGGTCTTTAAATACGTTGGACCTTAGTGTACCCAATGAAATGTATCCCAGTTGAAATGCTTATCCTTTGGCTCTAGTGTACCCGATAAATGTTATATAAGTTGGGCTTCTAATACGTTGGCTCCTAGTGTACCCGATGAAAATTATTCGAGAAAAACTCTTTGTACGCAATATGCTTGAAACGTTTATAGAATTTACATAAAAATTGGTTTCTATGTTTTCTGCATTTTTTCATATTTTGATAAATATCTTTATTATCATTTTATCCTTCCTATTTCCTTGGAATGACTATTTTAAAATGGGGTAATGCGGCAGGTGTCTTGAGTGAAACATTATCAGCATATTCACTAAAACAATGATTATTATAAAATGGGGTAATGCGGCAGGTGTCTTGAGTGCAGCATTATCAGCATATTCACTAAAACCACCACATTACGGCAGGTGTCTTGAGTGCAGCATTATCAGCATATTAACTAAAACCACCACATTACGGCAGGTGTCTTGAGTGAAGCATTATCAGCATATTCACTAAAACCACCACATTACGGCAGATGTCTTAAGTGAAGCATTATCAGCATATTCACTAAAACCACCACATTACGGCAGGTGTCTTAAGTGAAGCATTATCAGCATATTCACTAAAACCACCACATTACGGCAGGTGTCTTGAGTGAAGCATTATCAGCATATTAACTAAAACCACCACATTACGGCAGGTGTCTTGAGTGAAGCATTATCAGCATATTAACTAAAACCACCACATTGCTCATAGATACATGATGGTGTCAAATTTCAATGTTTTATTGTCTTATCTTGCAGGATTTTCTGATCCCTCGTTTTTTGCTTTTTTTAACTTCACAGTTTAAATAATCTATTTCATATAACTTTTATTATTTCAATTTTCATGTCTGATAAATCCAATAGTATTTATTACAAGTGTAGTGGATAGTGAATGTTAAACCATTCTACCGTTCTCACATGTACCTTCTGTGACACCTAATGACAACTGCAATATTTTACCAAGTCGCAACCCAATCTTTGTACAAAAGTTTTAATGGAACCAAGTATATATGTGTATAGTTATGTACATACAATCGAACAGTTTTGAGCGCTCAATCCCGCCCCTAACATTGGATAGTGGTGTGACAAGTCCAGTGTATAATGTGAAAGATCAAAAGTGCATAGTTCAAAGAGACAAGCCCAATTTGAAACAAACTAAAATATAACACGAAAACAAAAAGAAAAAGGCTTTGAATCCATGAAATTCTTTACAAAACAGGAGTTGGATCAGAACAACATTAACAAAACACGCTGAAAATCAGTTGAATTGGATTTATCACTTGAGATCGATACTGAAAACCAACAACAAATACAATTAAAACTAATATATAAAACAGAAAACTATCGACTTCGAAAGAGTACTCGAAGTTGTTGTCTACTATTTCAAAACTCAAAAGTAACCGATCAAGAAAACAATTTATCTTTAACAACGGTATCAATGAAAACATGTTAAATTGTATTAAGTGTTTAAATATCATAAGAAGTCAAAGAAAACATGGGATTAAGCAAATGCCAACACTAAAAATATATAGACAGGATGTACAAAATGCTATAACAAATATAAACTGTTTTAGTTAAGTAATAACCAATTTATTTGATGAATAAGGTCTCACTTTCCCATACTTTGTACGTAGTTGTAACAGTGTTTGGAGAGCATTTGAAATACGACGATGTCTTCAATTTTGTGGAGGTAGCCAACCATATGTTCTTTTATACATTGGTTTACAAAATTTCTATCTTGATAACAGATCTATGATGGGGTCTACGCACCGACTCCTGCTGATGTGTTCCGAAAGAATAGACGTCCAATTATCGTTTCGCACTCAAGTACAATTATACTGGTGTTTGTCACCGGAAAGAGTAATCACAGATGTTGTCAGCCAATCGGATTCAAAGCCTCCTATTTCTTTGTATCAGGTAAGAAAATCACAGATGTTGGCAGCTAATCGGATTCAAAGCCTCCTATTTCTTTGTATCAGGTAAGAGAATCACAGATGTTGGCCGCCAATCGGATTAAAAGCCTCCTATTTCCTTGTATCAGGTAAGAGAATCAAAGATATTGCCAGCCAATCGGATTCAAAGCTTGCTTTTTGCTAGTATCAGGTAAGAGTTATCACAGATGTGCAATTCTGTGTTACGGCCTCGTATTTCTCTGAATCAGGTTAAAGTATCACAGATCGTCAGTTGGAATCAAACCCCCTTATTTCTTTGTAGCAGGTAAAAGAATCACAAATGTTTTCAGCCAGCCGGATTTTAAGCCACTTACTTCTTTGTATCATGTCAACTAATCGGATTCTCATCGTTGTATCATGTAAAAGAATCACAGAGTTTGTCAGAAAATTGGATTTAAAACCTCTTATTTCAATGTATTAGGTAATAGAATCACAAATGTTGTCAGGTAAGACGGACATCGGAGAGAAAAGTTTAAAAAGAGGAAATGTCTATAAAATAATGTGATATATTTAATTGAAACACTTTCTTAAAACATATATTAAATACAATTTTGTTTGTTCTCCCAACAATGGCTTTGACAATTCCAGCAATGCAGATGAAATATAACCCGAACTAGTAACCTTTTTCGGTATGATCAGTCGCATCATATGATAAATTGTGGTATAAAATGCAACGTTAGGTAGAAATTAAATGATTCAGCAGGGAATACAGAGCTCTAATAGCATATGGTAGAAATTTGTGCCTGGATATACACCTTCAATATGAAATAATTAGCATAAAACCTAAATTAATATTAATGTGATAAAGAGAAAGCTCGAAACAATAGTTAACTTCTCAGTTGATAGCAACTCCATTGCATAAGCCTCCTATCCGGATTTTTTGATAGAGGGTTGCTGCTGACAAGAAACCTACTGAACGAAGGGTTTCTCAGGGAAAGTCATTACTCCGAAAATTTTTCGATCGCTATTATGATTTGGTTGACCGATACGAAATATCTATTTCACAAATGACAATAAACATCTTCCCACTTTCGTGACACGTGCTTTTCCCTCTAGTACATTCTAAATTTAAAGACCTCATAAGATAGAAAAAGGAGATGTGGTATGATTGGCTATGAGACAAGTATCTAAAACGTTGCAAATTTTCGTTTTGCTTTTTGTATTTTTCAATACGGAATGATCCTTAATGTTTTAATTACTTTTTATTTCAGAAATGTTTTGGGCAGAACAACCGAGTAACAGTAAGTATAATTAAATTGATACAGTTTTATCTTTAAAAAAATATTTTGTTATTTCTAATTTACAAAATCATGAAATAACGAAAAAAACATTCATTCTTTGTATTTCACATGGTTTATGCCCTTCACGCTAGTTTTGGCTGATTATACTTCACATGGTTTTTGCCCTTCACGCTAGCTTTGGCTGATTATACTTCACATGGTTTATGCCCTTCACGCTAGCTTTGGCTGATTATACTTCACATGGTATATGCCCTTCTCGCTAGCTTTGGCTGATTATATTTCACATGGTTTATGCCCTTCTCGCTAGCTTTGGCTGATTATACTTCACATGGTTTATGCCCTTCACGCTAGCTTTGGCTGATTATACTTCACATGGTTTATGCCCTTCACGCTAGTTTTGGCTGATTATATTTCACATGGTATTGCCCTTCACGCTGGCTTTGGCTGATTATACTTCACATGGTATTGCCCTTCACGCTAGCTTTTGGCTGATTATACATTCACATGGTATATGCCCTTCTCGCTAGCTTTGGCTGATTATACTTCACATGGTTTATGCCCTTCACGCTAGCTTTGGCTGATTATATTTCACATGGTATATGCCCTTCTCGCTAGCTTTGGCTGATTATATTTCACATGGTTTATGCCCTTCACGCTAGTTTTGGCTGATTATACTTCACATGGTATATGCTCTTCACGCTAGTTTTGGCTGATTATATTTCACATGATATATGCCCTTCACGCTAGTTTTGGCTGATTATATTTCACATGGTATATGCCTTTCACGCTAGTTTTGGCTGATTATATTTCACATGGTATATGCCCTTCACGCTAGTTTTGGCTGATTTTACTTCACATGGTTTATGCCCTTCACTTTAGTTTGAAAAATACTAAATAAGATGGAAGTATAAGCTAAGGTGTTCCAAAAGAGTAACAAGTTCTCCCGAGGTTGAACAGACTGTAGGGATTAATTAGACCTCTCAAAATCCACACATCTAGGAATATTTATGGCAGAAGGGACTGCTGAAAAGTAAGGATCTTTGATTGACAAAATATGTTAACTAAATTTCCGGACATTGTAACTTATAACATATAATTACTACCAGATTTGTCTGATTTATAATGTCAAGAAATGAAATAAGCCTTCTTATAGCATACCTGGCATGACAGAAACAAAGTACACTAACTGAAAATTGGGCTACATTAACTCGAACGTGAACGATTTTGTACAGACAATGTATAGTCAATGCCATACTTAGTGTAATTAGCCTTTTGGGATCATCTTCTGATTGTGTTAGATGTTTCTATGTTAAGTTAATTTCGGAAGTATTGGTTGACTTTGCTTGTTTTTTGCTTTGTATTATTTTTTGTGATTACTGTTGACTGTACCGCATTCCGCTCATTCGTACAACAAGCTGATACTGTGTTTATGTGTTTAAAGACTGCAGTATAAAATTAGACAAGAAAGCTGGAGGGATACTAGACCTGCGACAGGTTATGACTGTAATACCAGGAATATATGACTGTATCTGGATTATTAGACGCCCACATGGTCGGACATCTGATGGGATCTTGCTGCGATTGGTTGATATAACAATGGGCCAAGGTGACTAAGCACCCAACATTCCTTTATTTATTTGAGAATACATTGTTGATTTATCATTAGTGTATTTTGCTGTTTTAAAACTAAACAGATAAATTTATTCAATTAAAGAGATTATGATCACAACTCCTGTATAACTGAAAAATTATTGAGCCAGGGATTATTGAGCCAGGGATTATTGAGCCAGGGATTTCGATACCCTAAGTTTAATTTTTACTAATTTTTAAATTCAGTTTAATAAACTAATCAGTAAGTCATATTTTCATACATAATTGTTAAATATTTAAATATGGTTTTCGTTGGTACTAATATTGACTTTCTTGTTAATAGATCGCTATGAACTAAACAGTTCATTTTTATAACATTTGTACTTTTTTGTCTAATTATCTTTACATTGACATTTGCAAAACCCCATGTCTTTTACATAGAAGGGTAATATTCCGACTACTTACTATTATATAGACAACAGAAGGTGAATATGCGAACTGATAACTTTTGTATAGACAACACGATCTTCAGTTAGAATCCATTCAATATATACGAAGAGTTTAAATGAATCCATTCAATATTTATGAAGACTCATACTAAAATATAGGGACTTGAAACTCCTGCTTAAAAATAAAATGGCAAAAGTGAAACCCCTACTATCGGAAAATTACAGTGAAATCCTTACTACTGAAAAATTAAAATTCTGAACTAAGGTATGATACCCACAGAAATTACTTTTAGAGAGGCTACTCCTTTGAATGTACATTTAGAGAGGCTACTCCTTTGAATGTACTTTTAGATAGGCTACTCCTTCGAATGTACATTTAGAGAGGCTACTCCTTTGAATGTACTTTTAGATAGGCTACTCCTTCGAATGTACTTTTAGAGAGCCTTTGAATGTACTTTTAGAGAGGCTACTCCTTTGAATGTACTTTTAGAGAGGCTACTCCTTTGAATGTACTTTTAGAATGTCATGATTAACCACATTTATTCAACAATGGTAAAGTTGTCACAGCCAAACTCTGCATACAGTTCCTCCAAAATAATTAGTATTTTATACTCCTGTAGGCTGGGTAAAATATGGGAATAACAGTTTGGAAATCAGAAATGGCGGAATATCACTAGGAAGTTTGATTGTATCCTTGACGTCTAGTAATCTAAGTTATGGTACATGGCTAAGTTCTACAGATTCTGTCTATATCCGGCTGCGTGGAGCATTGGAACCAGACGATAGACTGAAATTTATTTACACTGCCGTTGATAATGCAACTGAAGGTACGTTGTTGTTTTTGTTTGTTCTAGTTTTTTTGTATCATTTTGGAACAAATAAAATTAATAGTACAGTTTGTAACTGCAGCACAAAAATTTTTTAAAATAACAACAAAATATCCAATTCGAATTATTTGTCCATTACATATACTCAAAAAAGTAAATATAAAGTTATGCTGTTTCAAAAGTCCTCCAGGTACTGCCACTTTAAAACGATAGTTTTAACATTAACTGTAATGTCTGTTAAAAGATCAAATTGATAAGTGAAGGAAACAACTGCAGTGCAACAAGAAGAAATATCCATATCCTATTCAGGCGATAGATATGAGAAAAAAACAGTGTAGATCATCGTGATGTTATTTTTTTATTAATCATTCTAAATATGACAATAATTTATTGTCTGAAACACATCGTTTGAAACAAGCAAACCGAAATTCATCAAAAAAATATTTATACAAAATACGTATAGTTTAAGTTTGTGTATAAAGTATGTTTTTAAGTTGGATGTCCCAAACTTTTGAATACGATTATGTACACTGATTTTTATTTTAAGGGATGTCAAATGCTTTTGGATAGATTATTTATAATGATTTGTATATTTAGTTGGATGTCCAAGGCCTTTGGATTATCTTTGTGGAAATTTGTGGTGTATAGATAAAAATTTGATGTGTGATTCGATCGACAACTGTGGGGACAACACAGATGAAAACCAACAGCTGTGTTCAATGTCGGGCTTGTCGGGTATGTATCTTAACAGAAAACCAACATCTGTGTTCAATGTCGGGCTTGTCAGGTATGTACTGTAACAGAAATCCCGCAACTGTGTTCTGTGATAAATGTCAGGATTGTTGGGTGTGTACCATCACAGAATCAATGTCAGACTTGTCGTGTATGTACTTAAAAGAAAACCAACACCTGGGTTTAATGTCAGGCTTGTTGGGTATGCACAATCACAGAAAACAAACAGCTATGTTCAATGTCAGGCTTTTCGGGTTTGCACCATCACAGAAAACCAACAACTTGGTCGATGTAAGGCTTGTCTGGTATGTACCATCACAGAAAAACCAACAAGTGTATTTAATGTCAAGCTTGTCGTGTATGCACCGTCACAGAAAACCCACAGCTGTGTTCAATGTCAGACTTGTTGGTATGTACCTTTAACGAAAACCCACACCTGGGTTTAATGTCAGGGTTGTCGGGTATGTTCCGTCACAGAAAACCCACATCTGTGTTCAAAGTCAGGCTTGTCAGGTATGTACCTTAACAAAAACCCACAACTGTGATTAATGTCAGGCTTGTCGGATATGTACCGTCACAGAAAACACACAACTGGGTTCAATGTCAGGCTTGTCGGGTATGTTCCTTAACAGAAAACCCCAAAAGGTGTTCAATGTCAGGATTGTTAGGAATGGACCGTCACAGAAAACACACATCTGTATTCAATGTCGGGCTTATCGGGTATGCACTGTTACCGAATTCAATGTTAGGCTTGTTAGGAATGGACTGTCACAGAAACCCACAACTGTGTTCAATGTCGGGTAGGTATCGTAACAGAAAACCGACAATTTTGATCAATGTTCGATATGATCCGTAACAGGAAAGCAACAACTGTGATCAATGTCGGGTAAGTACCACAAGAAAAACGCACAAATATGACAAATCGGGCTATGTACCGTAACAAGAAACCCACAAACTTTGATCAATATTAGGTGTGAAACAAAACATCTACAACCTTGATCAATGTGGGGCAGTGTCGTAACAAAAAACTTGGATATATTACGGTTAAGAACCTTAACAAGAGACCAACATATCTATTATATAAATGTCGGTTACAGGCTTAACTGAAAACAAACAAATATTTTAATGTAGGGTTGGTGTCGTTACAGAAACACATTTCTGGCAATGTTTGGTTTATACCGTAAGAGTTAAGTTTTTGTCTTTCCTGGTATACTGTTGCACATTTGTTTTAGATCATGACATGATACACAATTTATGTAATAATAATAATAATAATAATATAGGCTATATTGTTTATTTCAGACCTTTGGAGTAGACTTACATCAAAGAAGGATATAGGTATGTGTGAATTCTTTTAGGATCGTTAACAGGGTATGTGGTCAATGTTTCAAAGGCAATTCATCATTCTTTTAGGATCGTTAACAGGGTATGTGGTCAATGTTTCAAAGGCAATTCATCATTCTTTTTGGATCGTTAACAGGGCATGTGGTCAATGTTATGTTTCAAAGGCAATTCATCATTCTTTTAGGATCGTTAACAGGGTATGTGGTCAATGTTTCAAAGGCAATTCACCATCACAATAAACAAAACCAAGAACAAACCCAGTATAACCAGCTTTATAGATCTTTTATGACTGTTTTAATTATTGCTGTTTACATATAAAAGTTGAAATAAGGTATTATGCGAATGATCCTATATTTCAAATATCTGTTTTTTTCAGACCCAATAACAACTTTAATTAGTGGTACCTAAACTGAACAAATACTGTACCCACAAGTTTTCTTTAAACTTACGTGACCAAAAGCAATAGTTAATAGCATCAAATCATTGTTCCACCCAGTAAATAACTATTCCACATTATTACTCTTCATGTAAAATTTCAATTCTACTATTTTTACATATTTTTTACAGTGGACAAATAGTGTTGATATAATATGCAAACGCATATTACACGCTAATCCATTTAATATGCCTGTAAAAGGCGGTCTTTGAAAAATAAGGTGATAATTAATTAGGTAGGATTTTCTCACTTTGATTGACAATGAAGTAAACATTCAGAGTAATAATAACAATAATATTGGGTAATCCGTCCCAAGGTTAGAAGGAATAATGCACTCCCATCCGGGTCGTGCATTATACCTTCAAACCTTGGGAAATATTTTGCCATATTACACAGAAAACACAATATTATTGTATAATTCAAAACTCAAAAAAAAAGTAAGAGCTTTAGTTCGCCTCTGTTTTGTTAAAAAAGATGACAAACGCAGATACAAATATTTGGTTCTAGTAAGGGACAAACCTTATTTTGTTATTTACCACTCTGATTCTAACAAAAAGTACTCTGAAGATGACATTTGTGCAATTCTAGATTTCTTGATTGACAACATGTTTTTAATGTTTGGCGGACGTGTGTTTCAACAGGCTGTCGTCAATCTAATGGGAACCAAATGTGAAACCCTTCTCGTCGATTTATTCCGTTATTCTTATGAAGCTGACTTCAGAGAAAAGAGAAAAAGGTGGCTCAATCCATTGGTTTGACGTTCCGCTTTATAGATGGTGTGTAAATTTGCTGACTATGTTGACTGCATCCATTGCGCTTGAAAACAAAGATGCTTCAGAAACAGAAATGTCTGCCTCATACCTAGACATGTATTTAGAAAATGACAGTAAGGGAGGTTAACAACAAAACTTTACGACAAGAGAGATTACTTTGAATTTCCCATTGTAGACTTCCCGTTCATGTGTAGCAACATTCCAGTCACGCCTGCATACGGAGTGTATATTTCTCAATTGATACGCTACTCCAGGAAGCTTCCTATCAGGATTTTATTGATAGTGGCTTACACCTGACAAGACGGCTACTGAGCCAGGGGTTTCTCAAGGAATGATAAGATTCATCACTCCGGAAGTTTTTCGGTCGCCATCATGATTTGGTTACCACAAAGACATATCCAATTCATAAATTTCAATGGATATCTTCCCACTGCCGTGCCTACAAATCCGTACCTATACCGGTTGTGACTTACATCGATTTTGACTATACACCGGCTTTGTCTACTGAGTAACACGACGGGTGGCACTTATGGAGCAGGAGTTGCTTACCGTTCCTAAGCACCTGAACTCACACTGGTTGTATGTAGGGTTCGTTTTACTCCAGCTTTAGTTTTCAGTGTGGTGTTTGGTGTGTTTGTCTTTTGTTTCATTTTGTTGGCCATGGTGTTTTCTGTCTTCTGACTTAACGGTTTCTGTCTTCTGACTTAACGATTTCTGTCTTCTGACTTAACAGTTTCTGTCTTCTGAATTGATTTCTGTCTTCTGACTTAACGGTTTCCGTCTTCTGACTTAACGATTTCTGTCTTCTGACTTAACGGTTTCTGTCTTCTGACTTAACGGTTTCTGTCTTCTGACTTAACGATTTCTGTCTTCTGACTTAACGGTTTCTGTCTTCTGACTTAACGGTTTCTGTTTTCTGACTAAACGATTTCTGTCTTCTGACTTAACGGTTTCTGTCTTCTGACTTAACGGTTTCTGTCTACCCCTTTGGTATCTTTGAATTCCTTTCATGTTGTATCATTGGATATTACCCCTAGTAATAATTTTATAATAAAACCTTGTCTATATTGTAGCATTGGATAGTACCCCTAGTAAGACTGTTATAATAAAACCATGTCTAGATGGATTTGAATGTAGAAAACATGAGCAGTGTATACCAAGTTCTAATGTGTGTGACGGATATATGGATTGTAAAGATAAATCTGACGAAATATATTGTGGTAAGTTAAGATAATCTATGTGTTGAGTGGCTGCATGGAAAAAATATAAAGCAGAAGTACCAATAAGTAAGCCAATTTCAAGAATATTAAATATTTTAAAATAAAAGATTGCCATGTATTCAATTCAAGTCTTACACTTTATGTCAATTGTTTGGACCCCTAAACCAATTAAAAATTACTGGAAAAGTGCACCGTTCCATTCTTTTAAAATTCAAACATTCACTTAAAAATGTAGAATAACTTCTAGTTATAAATTAGGTTCTTTTTAATCCCTTGTTTGGTCCTCAGAGTCAACTTTAATTTTCGGAAAGCTTAATTGTGCTATATTCTACCATTCTATAACAAAATTAATACATAAAGCTAATCAAATGTAGATAGGAATCACGTGATTTTGTTATTGTGGTCCCAGTGTTTGCAATACTGGACAAATATAAACATTCTGAAAGGTTATTCGCATTTGCTTGATATATTCTGCCATTTTTCAACAAAATAAAAATGAAGCTCAGAAATATAGGAGTTCGAGTTACATATCTTATATGACAATTGGACCTTTTTGGACTCCTTGTTTGGATCCCTAGAACAAATATTGAATTGTGAAAGCTATATCAAAATAAATGCTTGAAGTCAAAACTAGGTGGACATTGAAAGAGTAAAGAATATATATATTATAAAGGGGCGGAAGGATAGGCGGGAAAAAATAACCACATCCCCAAACTGTCGCTCAAAAGTGCAGCGGTAACAAAATGAAATACCAAAATCTGAATGTAAATTATGAGTTCACTTTTCAACTTTTAATAGTAATTTGTGCCCGAAGTTAGATTTTTAAGATATTTCATGGGACTAAATAATCATTTAATATAAAATTTGACGTATATCTTGTAAAGTAGGTAAGTAAGTTTTATTGTAATAAAGACCAAACACTGATCTATCATCAATTAACAAAGAAACATATATACAAACATACATAAACATGTGCAAGTATGCATTATAAAGAAAAAATATGTGTCGTAATATCCCAGCTATCTATCTTGGACCATATTTAAGAATATTATAATAATGAACTGTAAACACAAAATCATGTAATATATATACAATGGTTGAATATTTTGTTTATATTCGTGATTGACAGTGTCAATTCTGTTTTAACCAGAGATTATAACTTTAGAAACATCTAAATCCTGAGAAGCCAATAAGAACAAATTGATCTCCGACAGACATAGAGGAAAATGAGGGAACTATATCTTAAATATTTTCAAAGAGGTCACACTGTTCCTAACACAATTCATTATAAAATGAAATTCATCTTCTATATGTTCATGAAATAACTGACATTTATTTTTTTCATTAGGTAAATTTGAATAGCGACCCTTTTCAGTGTTACAGTAATTTATACGAACGCTGGTATAGTTAGATAAACACTGTTTGTCAACATCTGTATATAAATATTACTCCCTTTTTTAATCGTTCTTAACTTACTACCTCCCACAGTTCTATCATCATTAAACGAAAGTGAATGCCAAAAATATCTGTCTTGTAACTTGTTTTGAATAGCAATCAAAGTTCTCTTGTTAGAAAAGTTCCCCGATTTTCCCATATATGGCCAAATCCAACTTTATACAATAAACATTTAATTTTATTAAGAAGACTATCCTTCATTGACACATTGACCTTATGTGCCTTAGAAATCAAATTGTCATGATTTCCCTTTAAAACATGGATCTCCGGATTTGAAATTTAGGATTCCAGACAGATGTTGCGCGCAAGACAGGGGATGCTTACCTTCCGGAGCACCTGATCCCACTCCTGTTTTGTAAGGAGTGCATGGATTCCAAGTTTTGTTCTTTTTGTTTACGTTCTATCTTTTAGTTTGTTTTAAATTTGTCATGTCTCTATGGACTATGCACTTTGATCTTTCGCATGGGTATTCTTCACTGGATTCCTAAAATCTTTTAAATAAAACAGCGAATCTTGTGGGTCAATATTTATACTGGGGTCATCTTTTTTTCTCCTTAAGGGAGTTAACTAGTTTTCAAAACTCATTTGGATTCTTTTATGAAGCATCCATCATAGAGTTAAAGCATTTGATTTAAAATTTCTATATTTTTTTTCTTAAAATGCACTGTATATCGCATGGCAGTGTTGCGCCCATGGAAAATTTGACAAAGTGTGACTAAGCCATTTAATATGCCTGAATTTAACTTTGCATTCACCATCATGCCAAGGTTTATCTGTAGTCTTCTTCCCCTTATTCTTGTGATTAGCTTTAAATTTTGTACCAAAGCCAGGAACAGCTCCTTCAGAAAAATTTTTAACAATGTTGTCAACATCAGAATTTATTTACTGTAGAGAGTACTTTGTTACGTTAATAAGTAAAATCTTAAATTTAGAATTTAAACAGCAATTTTCTGTAAAACATTATAGAATTAAATGCATTTTTTGTAAG
>JAULBM010182953.1:0-17660 GCA_032357055.1 Geukensia granosissima
GAAGTGTTAAACATCAGGATTGGTTGTGTGTGAAGGTTTTATGGTGGAGGTGTTAAACATCAGGATTGGTTGTGTTAAATTTTTATGGTGGAAGTGTTAAACATCAGAATTGGTTGTGTGGAGGTTTTATAGTGGAAGTGTTAAACATCAGAATTGGTTGTGTGGAGGTTTTATAGTGGAAGTGTTAAACATCAGGATTGGTTGTGTGTGAAGGTTTTACGATGGAAGTGTTAAACGTCAGGATTGGTTGTGTCTGAAGGTTTTATGGTTGAAGTGTTAATTAAACACCAGGATTGGTTGTGTGTGAAGGTATTATTGTGGAAGTGTTAAACATCAGGATTGGTTGTGCAGAAGGTATTAAATATCAGAAACGGAACTAAGCATTATGAGAAGGTGTGTAATCTCGAAACTAGAAGTAAGCGGAGAAAAGAAGTTTTAAAAAATATCTGCAGTAGAGGTTTGTGATAATTTTGTTGAATATCAGAGGTGGAAGTTTGCTAAACTGTGTTATCTTTTCATTTTAAAAAATATCAGCATCGCGAATAAAGGTCGTCCAATAGTGGAATATATCTTGCCGACGGAGTTGTAGGAGTGGAAGTATGTGAAGTTGTGACTGTCAGGTGCATGTAGAAATATGTGGAGATGTAGTGCATGAATAAAGTTTTGTGTATTATTTCAGTTGTATTGTGAGCGAGGTAGAATTAAGAGGATCAAACTGTAAAATGTAAAACCCGCAACCTGCGATATATGACAATAAGAGGTGAAACCTACATCTGTTTTCTTTTTGACATCAACAACGGAACATGGTTGAAGCTGATTTTTGTTTCCTACCAATTTTTGCTATATGCTGAGAACATTGAAATGAATTTTAAACTGTCATTCCAATGAATAAATTTTCAATGCATTTTAAGAAGTCTCCTTCCAAGAAACCTTTCACTATGCCGTTGAAGTGATACGTGTAAACTCCGTATGATAGAAAAAGAATGCCACCATGTAGTTACAAGAAGCAGTTGAATTTAAGAAGATAACCTCGGTTGTCTACAAATTCAAAATAGAGTTCATTCCGGTCGAACGGTTCATCTTTTGTCAATGTACCTGTAAATCTATGCATATTTTATGTAAATTGATACCTTTCTGACAGAACTATATACGTCGACTGAACACAAACACAGTACTTCTAATGTTTTATAATGGAAGGTACACAAAAGACCATGAATTACATATTCCAAGGATTAAAAGGGGTGAATAGCAAGCATTATCATGTATATAGATTTTACCTTTTAATACATACTTGATATAAATAATACGAGAAGTGTCATCAACATTTTCAGCCTGTTATTTTTAAGAACCTTCATTCTAATGGACTATGCAAATTCCGTTAAATATAAGAAACAAGTGCAACCAAAACTTCTCTATCAATTCGCAAAGGGAATTCGTTGTCAGTTGTTCATAAATTATGGATTCTTGATAGACGATAGATTTTGAGATACTGCGTTTAAAATCGAACTACATATTCAATCGTATATGCTATACTTTCATAGCAGAGTGACTTGATATACTGTTGAAGCATAAATTTGCTTTTAAAAAATCTATACTTAAAAATAAAAGTACAGACTTTACATAGAAATCTACACAGGTCTCGCATATATATACAGCATTTACGTTTTATTAAATATATCTAATGTACACAGTAAAGATTAAATTCCACAACCATGACCATTTATAGCTCATGATTAATCTAGATTACATTTAATCCACGAGATTTAAATCGTTCAAGTTTATAGAAGTTTCTTCATCTCTAAAATAATTTTACAGTTAAATTAATCCCGAGATCACATACGACATATCAGGGTAAAACATTCGTAGGTTTGGAACGAAGTTTATTCTCTTTATGATAATAATGCAGCTCGTCGAACAAGACACATCAGGACAGTAAGAGCCAAAACACTGGAATCTTAAATATCTGCATTGGAAATTGTATAGCTGGAACTGGATTGGAAAATGGACAGTGCGACGGGTGTTTTTAAGAGGCAGGATCTGCTTATTCTAAACTCTGCTGTGTATGCTTTCACATAACGTTCACCAAATCTTAAATGCCCAGAAAATGATTTTGCACACTTGCCTTGCATAATAAACAGATACAGATCGGGAGTAAAATAAACAAAGATGCTACAAATTGAAAAGTTCGTAACTGCACCCAAATGGATACAAATACATGTTCCTCAATTATGATAGATTGATTGATTGAGTGTTGCTTAACGTCCAGCTTATAATATGCATATTCAGGTCCTTACCGACCACCTGAGTTCACGCCCGGTTTTTAGGTACAAAGTAATTTCCGCATTGCACATAGATTTTGTTCGTTTTATTTTATTTGTGTATGATATGTAAATGATGTAATGAGAGTTGTTCAATATTTGATGAACTACTCTAGTCAGAAAAATCTTTAAAATTTACTCTCCTTATTGTATAATTATTTTGAAAAACTTCATAAGTTTGGATGAACTCAATTCACGTTGCTGTTCCAGATTACCCAATGTTTAAGATTCCAGCATGTTTTTGACTGTTCTGACTAACCAAAAAAAAAAAAAAAAAAAATAGCGTTGATATGACGAATTTGGTTCAAGTCCTACCCCTTAAAATGTCAGATATCCAAGAAGACACTTCTTTTCTGTCTAATTTGCGTGATTAACCATCGACTTGCAGAAATATCGAGATGAAGAATCGAGAAAACCGAATGGTTACACAAAAGCCAATTGATATAAAGTTATCTCGAGAACAGAACCGAGACGAACAAGACACGCATTACTTATATCTTATTTTAGATAGGGGCCACATGCTGTGTTTTACACCCCAGAAAAGTTTTAAGATGACAAATTAAAGAAATCAAATTTTATGGAATATAGTCAAGATTTAACAAGATTCCCACGTATAAGTTTTCTATTAAAATACTTTAAATTGATATACAGTTTAAAGTCAAATGAGAAGATATAAAGGTATTTGCACCAAAAATACACAATAAACCAAATTTTGGCTATTTAAATATCAATACACATCAAAAATAGGTTGTGTATTTGTTAAACTGTTTGAAGTTGACAAACCCTTTAAATCAATCCAACTATAGAAATTTGGACTTAACTAGCTAGCACAGCTATTATTGTGATTAAGAAGTTAAATTTGCTTGGTGGATAGGCAATCTGTATTGAACTTTTTGACATGTATGAAAAGTGGAAGACATATATTTAAGGCAGTCAATATAATGTACATACTGTGATTAGTGAGAACTGACTTCTTAAAAAGAATAATGATTTTCCATTTTATCTGTATGGAGTTCCCATAGAAAGACAGTGTAATATATTGGTAAAAAATAAAATATTAATATATAAAGAATTAAAAAAAAATATGTTTTTACTTTTTATTTGTTAACTGGTGTTGCTGAACCGAATATGTTTGACTGTTCAGGATTACCAATACCGGACCTCTACAGAAGTACTCCAAGAGTATAACTAGCAATAGTAAAATGCTGTGAAACTGCACTCCAACCACGAGAAAAACAGAGGGAGTTTACAAATCTAGAGTTCTCCAATAGGCCATTCAACAAGGATGGAATAACACTCCTTGTGGAATCTAAATCGACCAATAAATAAAACGTTTATATGTCTCATCTGATTTCAAAAATGTACATGTAACAAAACATATAACACAACGCAAAGACAAACCTATGTTCACAATGACTCGGAATAAGCTCATGAGACATGTGGTGGAGTTAAACTAGTTACATGTAAGTGGAGAAATCAAAGAAAACAAAAGTAGTAAAATACGAACTATAAAAATCGCACATAAATTCACCCAATCCGACTAGAACGTACCTGAATTACAATATATATACTGCACAATAATATTTGAAAATATGCAAAAAGAAGAAACTTTTATAATAAATCTGGGACTAAAATTGTTTTTTAGTCCCAGAATAAATGCTCGCAGTTACTAAAAGCAAATTCAGTGTGATATTCCTTATAAGACATCAAGCCTCTCACAACACGAGATGTAATGAAACAAAGTAAACCTGACGATTTAATACTTTTTAATACTTAACCCGGATTAGAGTTTAAGGATTCCACGACGGTTGTTGCACGCAAGACAGAGGATGCTTACCCTTCTGGGGCACCTGATCCCACTCCTGTTTTGTAAAGGAGTTCGTGGATTCCAAGCCTTTGTTCTTTTTTGTTTTCGTTTTATCTTTTAGCTTGTTTCAAATTTGTCTTGTCTCTTTGGACTCTCACATGGATATTCTTCACTCAACTCGTTAATAACCGCGAGGAAATACAGGTTGGATGCGATGCCAAAATTATTAATTTCTGTCTGGGAATCCTAGTTTCTGTGTGATGAAGCAATCAATGTATTAAAATCTGTAACAACAAAAACCAGTTTTTATGTCCGACTACAGCATCGAGCCTGTACCCTTTGTGGAAAAGTTTGTTTAACGGAACGGTGAGATTCTATGTTTCATTTTAAAATTTATATGTTTCCATAAATTGTACGATGTGATATCCCTTAATTAAAAATTGTCGTATCAAAATTCTACATTTTCAGCCGTTTTTGTATCACATCTTTGTAATGGTTATAAAATTTGTGAAAGTCTTGAGAAGTTTGTGATATTTGTACCCCTGCTGAAAAAGTTAACCAAAAAGATGAAGGGTTCGATAATTTAAGTCAGACGTCAGAAACTTCGGTGCAAACGCAGGCAAACCAAACTATATAGATAGATAATTTGGTTGTGAACATTGATATAACAGGGGTACAATAAACATTACCGGCCAGTACTATGTACCGTCTACAGCATGTCATAAAAGAAGGGCGAAATTATTTAGTATCGCACTATTAAACCATTAGTAACATGTTTCAAAATTTCTAATATGGGAGGTGAACATCTTCAGTCTATGTTCATGTTCAATTTGCAAAGATTGTTAATCGATGACACATAGTAGGTACCCTTTGGTTGATTGATTGATTGAATCTTGCTTAACGTCCAGCGGCAAATATTTCATGCATAATCAGGACGACAGCATATAAATAAATGTCGAGGAATGGATCCTGCTTTGTACTTGACCGACTACACTGAGTCTGATTTTTAACGTGCTAGCTCACGAAAGCAACAATCCACATGAATTAAGACAGGCACTTGATACCCTGTATACTACCTAACATTCTTTTTTGAAACAAGTGCCTGCGGAGGACATGCCATTTACCTAGACACATTATTTTGACTCTGTGTCGACCAGTCTTTGCTCTTACTCCTCAATGCTGATTGCTTAGTTGAGAAGCAGCAAATCTTTGGTTTGACCAGGCAGGGGATGGAATCAATGACCTTAAGCACTGGAGGTGAGCATGCTAACCATTACACCACTGAGAATTATGTGTTGATCCTGGATAAAACATAAAAAGACCATTTACTTAGCTTTATTAAGCAACAATCAACCGACAAAGATGTAAATTGTACTAGACCCTACAAGTATAAAAACTTTAGATCTATAAAACATGCATATATAACAAACCTTATTAAAACTGGCCTAAATAATATATCTTATACAAATCTATAATTAACAGTAATAAAAAATGCAGAAAAATGTGGATAATTTCATTACATAATAAATATTCTAGTAACAAATGTATTTGCTTCATTAATGCTGAACACATAGCAATAAAGTCAAGAAAACTGTAAAAATTCAATATATATTGTTTAAAAAGGCACTCGACTGACTACTAAAATAAATCATTTCTATAATATGAAGTGTAGATGTTCAAATATGGCACTGATAAAACTATCAACAATTGTGAGGGTAGCCTTCAGAGGGTAAACTACGTTTTAAATCTTCTAAACTTGGGGTGGTTTTCTCCATGCATCAGATATATAACCCTTTGTATTTTGCAAACATAAAAACCATAGAGATTGTTAACCCAACAGAAATAAGATAAGCATTCAATAAATGAGGCACAATTTAGTTTAGAAGAGGCACAATTTATTCTATGTCCAAAGTGTTATTGGACTGACCATCATTTTGTCTAATTCAAACTGTAATCTGTTCTAATAATTTGGTGTAAATTTAAAATAAATATTTTATTAATCTAGAACAAGGGAAATATGGCTTATACATTTGTGTAATATTTCTGCAAACAGACACAAGGGATTATGTAATTTCACTGGGTTTTTCCTATAGACAAACAGACTTCCATATTTGGTAAGGGCATGCTGTCACTAGCAATTTCTTGGAAAAGCAGCTGAAGCAGAAAAAAATTAGGTACTATATTGAGAGTAAATGCACATTTTTATGACACAATAACAAAATCTGCCAAGCATTTTGTTTCCCGTTTAAACTTATTTTTTCCTTGGTACAAAATATTATCTATTGCTCCATACGTATTTGGCACTGACCAATGCTAAACCATGGATTCACAGGAGCTTGTACCAATCAGCTGATTCACATTGTTTATTGTTTCGGACTATACAGACAGAATACCTATAATAATCAGTTTGGCTGACAGATCTAAAAGATCTACCTGGTGGGTGCAAGTCTCTTTTCAATTGACCTAGTTAATACAGCAAAAACTTATCTTAAAAGATGTGGCTGTAGTGGGTGACTGAAATCTTGATGTGCAAACAGCAATACCAAATCTTGATTAAATGTGATTTTGAGACTATTGCAATGCATTTTGATTTTTATTGGTCCAGGAGTTTCAAAGGAAAAGATTAATTCTTAAGAATCTATTTATTGTAATAATGTGATGATGAAAGCTCAAATGACCATTCTCCCCTAAAGATGTTCTGTTGTAAAACAGCACCGACAATCCAATTCAAAAACCTTAGTTACCATCCGAATAGTCTAAAATAAACATCAGGGTTTTAAGGATGGATATAATAAAATACATAAGAAAACACTGACATAATAGGATATGAATACAAACTATAGAGTACTACCCAGCATATCTACACCCTCAGATAAGGCTTAGTAGGTCAGTTGTCATAAGGTTTGAACACAACAAATTATATACTGATAAAGGTACAACAACAAACAAACAGGTGATAAATATACAGACATATATAGATAATAAATATGCTTTTAATGGTCCTTAGATAAATATTCACCCAGACAATACCCATACTGATACCATTTAAAATTATACTAACTCTACAAATGTATTCACTTAAATTTTGTATTTGACTGTAAATTAATGTCTAAAACAAGATGCCACATGGATATGAAAAATTTCCATGGCATATTTTCAGTAGGTAAATATCTCTTGATGTTTTATTTTATGGTATTGCTAAATTTTCATTCTAAAATTTATATAGAAAGAAAAAAAAATTCTTAACAACACAGCAGTCATAGTTAGTCTTCGGTGAAGACAGTATCATTCAATGTTCAAGGACTGGATAATTCATCAAAGATAACTGGTATATTGAATCAGTTACCCAGAAAACCAGAAAATTTCAATTTGAGTACTTAATTAAACTAAGTGCGGATGTTGTATCATAAAAGGATAAGTGCAAAACAATAATTGGCCAAATAAGTATACAATGTAAAACCCTTAAACATAAAAATAATGACATCCACTGGATAACAGGTTCTGGGCTTAAGACAGGCACATAAAATATGTGGCAGGGTTGAACATGTTTGTGAGCATTCAACACTTTCCCTGACTAAACAACACAAAAGGATCAGAATGCTTAGCCTATATCACTCAACTGACATTGGCCAAGCTGTTTTAGAGAAAAAGATTTATATATAAACCAATCAATAACAAGTATCATCCATGGCAGCCATGTTTTTTTGTCTGATCAAGACAAAATGAGAAAAATTTGAAGGACCTTGCATAGATGATCAATATCAAACATTAATCCATTTTGGCAAAGCTTTGCCAATGAGAAGATTTTAATGTATCAGCCAATCAGAAACCAGAATTGTCCAAGGCTGCCATGTTTTTTGACTGATCAAGACAAAATAGCAAACTTTTCAAAGGACCTTCCACAGATGCTTCCTGTCAAAGGAGTAGGTACGTTAAGCCCCATATTTGGCCAAAATTTTAGATTTTGTGTCACAATAATAAGTTGTTTTGAAAATGCTGTTTAATGATCGTCTTTTAATAATTCATTACTTTTTCTTGTATACTTTTTGTCATTTTGACAAAATGAAAGGGTATATTTGACTATTTTGACAAGAATTTAACAATTTTTGGAGGTGGTTTGTTCAAATTAGATTTGATCGCACAAAAACATCAAGAAGATATTTTAACCAAACATTTGTACTTGATAGATCATTAATTGTGCAAAGTTTGGTTGTGATGTTTCTGTTCGATTTATATTAAAATCGACAAATTAGTATCAAATAATGCATCAAATTAATTAATTTCTTAGTGATTTCACATTTAAAGCATTTTCTTTGTGTCATGTGACCATTGTAGAACTAATTAAACTAAAGTTCTGTTGGATTTTCTTTTTACTGACAATATTCAATATAAAAAATTTAAAATAATAGATATTAGCCAATTTTTATTTTTTAGCCAGATTTCTGGGCCGAAAATGGGCCTTAACGACCCTTGTTCTTTGTTCCATTAGGCCAAGTGGTTTCAAAGAATACAATGAAAATGTTAAAGTTTACAGACATAAGATGAACGCCAACAGATGACAAAAGCTCACATGGCCTTTAGCCAGGTAGGCTAAAACAAACTGCATAAGACTTAACTTTTTTAAAGTCAATAAGTAGTACACAGACAATTACAAATAAACAAGAGACAACATGATGTACCAACCTCTAAAAAGTACTTGCAAAGCTAGTGCAAATATAAACACAATTGATAATATACCTGATTTCCTAAGCTAAGACATTATTCAAAACTATCTAGCTTGGTTTAGTGTAAAAATATCATATAATAGTAGCCAAAGAAAACAAGGTATGGTGCTAAACAGGAAAAAAATGTTATAATATTGACTAAAAATAGTTTTGATGTAAATTATGTAAATTTTTTAGCAGAAATTAAATGTTGATAACCTTTATGTATAGGCCCATTCAATTAACTGACAAGTTCTTATTGGCTGTGCTGAAATTTATGAGCATTTTTACATTTCCATAAAAGTTTATGATATCCCACAACCACCAACCCTCTGCATGTGCAGCCAAACTGTAACATTTTTCTCTTTTATGACAGAATTTAGTTAATGTTTTAACTTATTAATGATAATGAAACCCTCAACTTAACAATCTAGATTTGTGGGGAGAGATGCAGGATGAAAATTTTGAATGAGAACTACTAAGTTTCATTGCAATTTGTCAAATGACTTCAGGCAAGATATTTTTCGTCCAAGTTTCTCTTTGATGGCAATTATGCTTGGGGGAGGGGCAGTGAAATCTACCTCAATCCCATTTGTTCCATTGTTTAACAAAATAAAAATTGGTGATGATTGTGAATAAATTGTGACAAGTCAGGTTACAGTAGTAATTTCTCTATAAGCCTCCCTCAAAATGTTACAATTAGTAATAATTAGAAATACATTTTAAGAAATGATTGAGAAAATTAATGGAAGCATGAAAACGTGGATATCTGAAAAAAGTTTTTCTGTAACATTTCACAATGAAATGGTATAAACCAGCTTCTGTTTTTATTTCTAACATTAAGAGTGTTTGGACAACTTATCTTTGCCTTCTGAACAAATTAAAGTTGCTAAATTTTTTCTTGTAAAAGTGTTTTTATGCCTTCCCTTTTACTGTTAGTACATTCAATCTATTTTTAAATCTTGAATACTTATTGAGAATGTGTGACCTAAGCCATAAGGTAAATATTTGACAACTCTTATAATGTAACCACCTTGACCATTTACTGTAACACATTTTATACATTTTTCATGTGTTTGGAGAGTTCTTATAAAGGATTTTAAAATAAATAAATTCAGTGGAAAAATGAATTGATTTTGTACAGTCTGAGCAAACTTGTGTCAAAAATGGTGTTCTCAATTACATTTGAAAATATTTTATGGTAAATGATTCACTATCAGTTTTGTTCATAAATTAAAAAAAAACTTTGGAGGTAAAGTAAAACTTGTATGGAATCCAGGCCAAAGATATATTTATTTTGTTCCCTTTATTTCTTTACCATAGATATATATTTTTTTCTTAGTTTCTTGCATCAGATTTATTTTTTCTCCATTTCTTGCACCATAAATATATTTTTTTACTTGGTTTCTTGCACCATGGATATATATTTTTTCTTTGTTTCTTTCCATCATAGATATTTTTTTCTTCTTTTCTTGCACCATAGATATTATTTCCTTTATGTATTGCACTATGGATATTTTCCTTAACTTCTTGCACCATATATATATATTTTTTTATTTCTTGGACTATTATATTTTTTCCTTCATTTCTTGCACCTGAGATATATTTTTAATCTTCATTTCTTGCACCATACATGTATTTTTTTCAATCATTTCTTGCACCATAGATAAATTTTTTCATTCAATTGCAGCTTAAATGTTGAAGTAGTTCTAAAAATATGCCAATACAGTTTGTGTGCATGATAGACACAGTGAAATTCAAGAGAAAAAATCCTACAGCTGAACTAATAATAGATTGACATTATAAGGATATATATCTACATATGTCTTACACTAAGGTACATATACAACATCAAAATACTGTTTTACAACATCTATTAATATCAAACAATACAATATGAAAGTAGAAATGTGTCAAATATTAATTACATATATCTACAATATGTAATAAACGACAAGATAGTATACCAGTATATTCCTTATATAGTTCAGGGCTTTGAAATTTCCGATTGAAAATGTTTTACATGTATAACTGAAATCTAATCAATCCATATCATTTAATACTTCTAATGGAATTCACCCTTCACTTGATGGCGCTGCTGTACCAAGAGGTTTTTGCTTTGTGACGTCTCGAGTAAGGGAAAATTCACGTACTTCGTACAATCAACAAACATGCGTCAAATGATACGTTTTCCCTAAAAATCGGACGTCACAATACAAAAATACCTGATAGTGCAGTGGCGACATCAGGCGCCGAGGCGAGAGTGATTAGCGGGTGAATTCCATTACTAATCCCTGTGTCTTTTAATCCCAGGTCTTATTACAGAGTAGACTACATCGTGTACATGTTCTAAGTATTGAAGATATTGTTAATGTATAGTTTTGTATCTTTTTTTACATTTTGGTTATTTGTCCTCCACACAATTATTACTGTTAAAGTGAAATTTACCTAAATCAAAAACTATTAACTTTGGTAAATGTCCCATGGCGATTGTAAATGGGGGAAATGGGTTCCGTGAGGAAGTCATCTTTTCGGAAATTTCGATGAACCAATATTCCAAAAATCACTAGACACAGGAAAAGTAACACATAGACTGGGTGAAGAAAATGTAGTGCTGCTGTTCGAGAAAGATAAAGACACATATACTCTATGACAGCAGAGACATATAATACAATTATATGTCTCTGATGTCAGAGTTTGCTCAGGGACGTATATCTCTATATACGTCCCTGGTTTGCTTGAATGGGTAAATACGTTGTGAAAGAAAAATAATCTACCATATTCTTATAAAATAGTGTTAATTTGTTAGATTGAATAAAGTGCAAGTATCTTGTAATAATACTTTTTAGCAATCGCGATGTGTTATAAGCTGCGCCTAGTTTTTAATTCTCTACTTGCTAAAATTAGCCATTTGTTTGCCGGAAGTGGCCAATTGCACGAGCTAGCGCGAGACCGGGAGTATACATTGTCAACGCTGCGTAATAATTAAGTTATTTAACTTGGATTCATAAACCGGCAAAATTGCTTAGTGGTGCGCCTGAATGAAATTTTAAAAGTAATCTTCTGATATGTATCTGAAGAGGGGGTCCGAATAAAAAAACTGAGCGCATTTTTCAAATTACTTTATTTAGGTTAAACTTAAGCGCTCCCGCCAAAAACAAAGATGGCCAACCCTCAACGTTCCCCGTAGAGAAATGCATGTGTAAAACACTTTTGCATCGTATAAAGCATGAACCGTAAAACGTGGGATATTTTTTTTCTTTTGATTTAAATAAATGTCGAAGGCGAAAACGCACATATTATTTAATAAAGCCCGAAATTCGCACCACAGAAAAGATTGACATAGAGTATAGCATCTAATTATAGACCGATTTCTCTTACACTAATCACTAATTACATCTAGTCATGGAACACATGATCCATATATTTACATCATGGACCACTTTGAAAGACATAACTTTAGGCATTCTCACAGATGTACAACGTGGATTTCGTAAAAGAAGATCATGCGAAACACAGCTTATCGTTACCATACACGATATAGCTACAAAATTGGCCAAAGGATCGCAAGTGAACACCGTGTTCAGATTAGACTTTTCAAAGGTCTTTGACAAAGTTCAACGCAACAGATTGTTACACAAATTGGAATACTATGGCGTGAATCAGAGAAAAAACGTTTGGCTCCCCTCTTTTCTAAACACCGAATGAAGAGAGTGGTATTAGAGGGAACCATATGTCATCACAAGCACCCGTGAAGGTATTATCATGTGTTCCACAAAGAACTGTGCCTGGTCCCCTCCTATTCTTAACTTATATTAATGATATGTCAGAAACAACATCTTCACTTCATACACTTTAACATGTTTACGTACTAAAGTAATTTAATAACATTTAATGGCTTTTGTTTTTTATGGTCATGTGAAAAAATACCATTGTGCAAATAAGCATAATAAGTGATTGTTTAGTGTCCTGTCTTGATTGAATTGACACTCGTGATTGTTTTTTTTTTTTCGTTAAAATGAAAGAGATAGAAGTGTGTATCATTTTTATTTCGTTTTTTGTGATAGGAGATACCAATATTTAGTGACACAGTTTTCAATAAATTATTATATTATTAATTTTATGTTACAATACCAACTATATTCACCCAGAACCAATATAAATAGTTACTTCCCACAAACTATAGTCCCATAAAATGCACTACCATACACAGTGTAGGGTTAATGAAGCAGTTTAAAACACTGGTTCAGAATCAAATCTTCCAATTACCACTAAATATGTCTGTATATACATGTAATATAAATAAAAAAACTATTAACTTTGGTGAATGTCCCATGGCGATTGTAAATAGAGAAATGGGTTTCGTGCGGATATTTCGATGAACTTATAGAAATACTTATAGAAATATTCCAAAAATCACTAGACATAATCTTTTCTAGAACACCGAATGCAGAGAGTGGTATTGGAGGGAACCATGTCATCACAAGCACCCGTGATGGTATTATCATGTGTTCCAAAAGGAACCGTGCGTGGTCCCCTCCTATTCTTGACTTATATTAATGATATGCCAGAAACAACAACATTGTCGATTACAAAACTGATAAACATCAACTTGCACAAAGCCAAGAAAAATAGCGGCTTATACAACAATTTGAAGCCGACATTAGAATATGCATGTATTGTCTGGGAACCAACAACCCCAAACAGATTAAGAAACTAGAAAAGTACAAAAAGAGCTGCACGCTTTGCATATAGCAACAACACATACCGTACACCTGACTGTGTTACAATCATGACCAGACAACTAGAATGGGAGCTAGAGCCTAGAAGAAAAGGGAAGAAAAATATAAATCATCTATTTACTTATAGGAGCATACCGATGATTGGAACGGCTGTTTGGAAACAGGATCAAACCGGAACCGTCGTAAAATTGCTTTCCTCTGTTAGATACAACTCATATCCAAAAGTCTTGTGGAGCGTGGCAGGTTTGAGATAAAATCCCATGCTCCGGATGTTGGCGCAGCAGACCTGTCCGTCCTAAATTTAAGGGATAACCTAGATCCTTAAGCCTTGTTAATGGCTGCACTTCCATCCAGTGCATCAACACCTGAAACGCGAAACACGGTTTTAGCTAATACGGGAAGTGCAGAAGAAGCCAGACCAGCAAACATGGGGAGGAAACCACCTTCCTTCTTTGTATTTTCCTTCAACTGAGTGGCATTTCCTGTTATACTGCCTTGCTGTAGGAGCCTGGTGATCTTTTGAACTTGTCGGGAGGTAAGTAAAATCTTGTGTTCACCTCTCAGGTTTGCGTGGGTCAAACCAATTGTGACCAGACAACCTTTCTTGACAGACAGCTGTAGTTTTTTTTAACTTTTTCGTCAGGTTCAAACCGTAGTCATATGTGTTTGCCGCAGAGATCGATGGAGATACCGTCCTGATCGATGAGGTAAGTGCCCGTGCGATTGATGGTTTTCATGGTCACCGGTAAGTACACCAGATTATTTGGGGTTGAATAATTTTCATACCAAGATCGACGCCAGGAAGGAAACTGTAGAAAGCGGATTGCTGGGTTCCATTCACGTAGCTTCCATGGATGATATCGTTATTCACCAGGATACTAATGATGCTGATGATATTCACAATGTGTCCCCCTTCTGTACAACCGTCTGTGGTCCTATCGAAGGTGGAAATTTGTCGCTCGAATCCTAACAAGGTTTTGATGATACTTGCAACGTTAAAATCTACTTGGTAGCGCCTGGCGATGGTCAGTGTTGCTCTTACTGTCGCTCGATTGGCATCCATAATGACCTTTGCTTTGTGTTTTTGTTGAGCTGAAGTTATCGCTGGATCTCATCGTTGATATCTCGAATGCCACAGGAACCTGTGATCAGTGTTTGAAGGGAGTTATTGAGTTATTGCCTGCATGAATGTAGGGAATGGAGAAGTAGGTCTCCAAATTGAAGCGGTTAAGAATTTGACTACTGTGAACGAGAACCCCTGCTTGGGGTCTGTGTTGGCGATTCGCTGTAAAAGTTGACCATTTATTTAATCTAGAACACGACGGTCAATCTTCTGGACATCGGATTCAAACTGGAGGATTCTGTCGGAGATGACAAGTGCAAATGTTTCGGTGTTTGCGGGCGGATTGCGGTCGAAGTCGACAGGATCTGAATGTCAACGGTGGACTCTTTCAACCGCTCAGACTGGTGACTCACATCAATGACCAATAGTGGACACAGATCGACAAAGTCGGAGGGCTTAAAGTTGCAGTTACTCATTAGACGATCCATGTTGAAGTTGTTTTTCTGGAACGCTGCGACATTCTTGTGCACTCTGACCGAGGAGTCCGAGGACGGTGTCTGCGGCAGACGCGATTGGAAGTGGATCGGCAAACTCAGCTTGTGGGAAAGGAAAGGCTGGAGAAGCTGCAGGAAGATCTTCGATCACCTTGGTGATCTTTGAAACCGCTTCCCGCTGAGCCTCAACCACAGATTTGAACACCGTTTAGAGGTCTCGACTGAGTTCGATCTTTTCGAGGAGATGCTGCAATTAGTTGCTTGCTTGAATGCTGCGCTTGGTTTCGTGCAACCCCCTGGCAAGTGCTTCTCGTTGCTTTGGATCGGTGATCTTGATGAACGCGTCATTTAGTTTTGGGATCGACGCTTTCAAACGCCCCTAAGCAATGAATCGAACTACCCTAAGAGTTGGATCGAAAGCCCCTTAGAGTTGGTTCGAACGCCCTTAAGCGTTTGAAAAAACCTAAACGTTTAAAAAAGCCAAGAAGCGTTAAGTGAAACACTCCCAAGCGCCCGGGGAAATTTCCAGACATCTTTTCCAATCGCTAGAAACATCCTCCTTTTTCTTTGCAAGATATATTTAGTCACTGCATCGCAAGGTTTTCTCTGGTCGTCGAGTTTAATGATCCTATATCGGTTCATATCTAAATCGTCTGCAGACACGATGGTCGAGTTCCTCGCCCATGTTCTGAGGTAGATCACCAGTTGGAATCTCATTCTAAATGATCTTCCTCATACAATTTTTGTAAGTTCATCATGATTACAACCTGTGGGATCATCACACAAATAATCATACTAGGTTTTAAGTCTTCTGTGGGATCGTTCTCTTTAATGTCTTGATGTCTCTTTTCAATTTTGTAATGTCCGAGCGCGAGGGTACCTATTATATCCGGTAGAATGTGTCGCTTGGTATCTTTAGACGAGAGCGAAATTGATAATTTCCTGAGTTTAGATTTGATGTTGGTGAGTTCGGATAATATTTATCGACTGGTATATTTCCTGCTGGGTATCTAGACCTCGCTTGTAGTTGTCAACGGAAATATTTTTCTCGATGACAGCCTTTATAACTCCTTTTCTTTATTAGCAGCTCTACCATCATCCATTTTGTAAGCATATAATTTTAGGCAGAGTCCCTGGAATTCAATCATACTTTTTCCAGCACATTCGTCCTTGAACATTCCGATAATTTTCTTGTTGACGCCGGTCTGAATTCTGAATGGTTGGTCGGCCGGATAGTTCGAAGTATCAAATTTTCCTGGAGGTGCCCGTAGATTTCGTAAGCCAAGCTATCGGTATCAGTAAATAGCAGGCGCGCGTCATCTCCTTAAATCTCCCAGATGAAACCGTAGTCGGGAATTTATACATACGAAGCTTTGATATATCCAGGATGCATGCCCCCAGGTATTTTAGCTTGGTATTTTGATGTCAAAACACTAATTAAGCCTGGAAGTTGGAACACGTGCAAAAATACACAATATATAGTCCCATTCAGTACGCGGTATTTTCAAGAACAGTAAACCCATTTTAATAAGTATAGTTTTATTTGAAAGATAGATGCTTTGGGATGAATTTGAGCCCAGGTTTGATCAGTTGTAGGAGTGATTTCAGATATGGCGGCATGTTCCAACAATGTGTCGCTAATGAAGGTTTCTAGGACGTATAAATGCCTTTTTCTGCTGGGGGTTCGCCATGGGACTCAGCGTTTCTCTAGAAGACTTTAAACCTATTATGATTTTTGTGTGATGATAGCCGTGACATTTACAAATCTTTGTATATATGGTCTTTGCCTTGTTAAAGTAAAGATAAAACGGCTAGGCGAATTTCAACATTCTCGAATTCTTGAAAATCTTAAAGAAATGAATTAGTGTTTTTTTTTCTCCTTTTCATCTGAAAGGCTTCCAGATTCTCGGTAATTACTAAAACGATCAAAGTTGGGCTTTGTCACGAGTTTGAGGGCTTGTTTTTCAGTGGTTACCAGCTGAACATGTACTCTCTTTCGGATATTTTCCATGGTCTTTCCAAATACCGATTTATTTATGAGTTTGAAGAAATCCTTTTCGGTGTCAGATTTGGCTTGGGCTCTGAGTTCGGATGAATATTGGCTTTGACCTGCTATCAAATCCTATTCATGTTAATTTTCATAAATAAAATATTGTTAACTAAACTGAATTCGGTATTCAGGTTGACATACGGTTTGACCCATGGAGATTGTTCAAATCTGATGATACGGTGAACACTCTTTAAGATTATTCCCTGTGAGAGATAGTATATATTAGATGTTCTGAAGATGAAGGGTATATTTTTCGCGTTTGCCCAGATGAGATACCAGTTTACGAACTCTAACGATTTTCACATTTTTCAGTGCGAAATGGTAGTCGTTATGGCTATAGTGAAGGCGTTGAGCATATTCTAGAAGAAAGAATTCGAAGATACCAAAGGGGTAGATAGAAATCGTAAAGTCGGAAGACAGACAAGACCATGGCCAACAAAATGAAACGAAAGACAAACATAGAACAAACAACACTACACTGAA
>JAULBM010183283.1:0-17657 GCA_032357055.1 Geukensia granosissima
CAAATATGTAAAACCTTTAAAAGCACAATTAACAAAAATAATTGAAAAAAGTGGTGATCGAGTTTGGTTTCACAGAATCACAAGAATCCCCAGATGTGGTCTTTTACGTCTTTCTGCAAACCGGTTGTAAATGCTGTCAAGAAGAAGTAAACCGAGTTGTCCTCTCCTGACAACAAATAAGTGTATTTTGCAAAACGCCCCCAAAATACGAATGTGAAAATATTCATTAAACACGAAAATTGACATGATCTATTGAAAGAATGGTGACTAAATAACAATAAATGACAGTTTGAGCATCGTCAACCACAGGATTTCAGGTTCCTGCCTTGGGAAAATATTAAATTTTCCATTAACGATTTCTGTCTGCCACTGGAAAAAGAAAGTGATGGGTAAGGACATAAAATTGAGCCTTTCGAAGCGGCACAAACCTACTCTTTTTACGAAAGCTACAAATTGGTGCCTTTTAAGTGCAAAGAACGTGGCATTCTCCAAACACGCCACCCACTTTGGTCCACGGCCAGGTTTTCTGTATTATAACCTGGCAACCCCCAAACGAGAGGGTTTCCCCTATCTGCCACCTTGGAACCACGCTGGGTCAAGTCTGTGGGTCGAGCCCTGGAGACCGCTTTGGTGCCCAACACATCATATCTAAAATTGCAAAAATAGGCATTAATGATTAATCTTCAAGCCTCTGAACACGAGATGTCATCAGATACAGTATGTATGACTATTTAATACTCTATAGTCAATAAACGCGGAAAAAGACAAGATGGATGTAATGCCAAATTTATGAATATTTGTGAAAGGTTGCGACCAGTTTATTAATTTCTGAAAGAACAATAACCAGTTTTCATGCCTTGACTACAACGTATATCTTGTATCTCTTGTGGGTAGGTTTGTTGAACATAATTGTTAGATTCAAGGGATCAATTAAATTTGTAAGCTTTATATGTAATATTTCAATAGAATGTATGATGTGATATCAAGAAAAGCTGGGATAATTTTCCTGCAAAAATGAAAAATACCATCTAAACGGAACACTACATCATGAACTGTGCTCTATATCTAGATACTCTGACGTGGAAAGGCATCACCCAGTCACCGAAAGCTATATATTTTTATATAACCTAGGGGTCCGAGTGGTCTATACTCCATGTCAGGGTTTGTTAAAACAGGTAAAAGGGATATTTAAGAAAACTGTCTGCCGTATTCCTGTTTTTGAAGATTGAAAAAAGTGCAACCAAGTTGCAATAATACTTTTTAGAAATCACGATGTATAGTAAGCTGCGTCGAGTTTTTTAATTCTCTACGGCAATTTTACATTGGAAAATCAGCCATTTGTTCGCCGGAAGTGCCTCTTTGCACGCGCTAGCGCCAGACTGAGAGAAAAAATTGTCAACGCAATGTAAAAAATTAAGTAATTAAATTAGAATAACATAACATGCAAAAGTGGTTTGAGGCACACCTGAATAGAAATTTAAAAGTAATTCTTTTTATATGAATCGCAAGAGAAGGTCTGAACATAAGAAATGTGATTTTTAAAAAAATTTCATTATCTAGGTCAAACTAAAGCTCTACCGCCAAAAACGGAGATGACCGACTTTCAACGTTAAATCTCCGTAGAGAATTTCAGGGTCAGATTATAGTATGTAAAACATTATTGAATAGTGTAAAAGATATACAGTTAACTGTGGAAAAATTCTTTCTTTTGATGAAAAATAAATACAAAAACAGAAACGCACCTATAATTAAATATAGCGCAAAAAATCACACTCCACAAAAGCCTGACATAGAGTATAGGGCGCTGGACACAGTGCAGGCAATTTAAGCCAGAGATGTCACAGCAGCGTGAGTTCGAATCCCATTGAAGGAATGACAAAAAATTGAAGGTACAAAAATTCATCCCTAACACTGTTAGGTTAATTTTCAGAGGTTTATTTGATTTCATGTTGACATTGTTTCATCTGATGCTTCAGAGATCCGGCATGGGAGGTATGTCGTAGAGTTGTCACAAAAGTGTAGTACGTTAAGTCGCATGTTTGGTCCAAATTTTAGATTTTATTACACAGTAATAAGTTGATATGAAAATGTTGTTTTATAATAGTGTGTTAATAATTCATTACTTCTTCTTGTATACTTTTCGTCTTTGGCAAAACGAAAGGGTATATTGACTATTTCAACAAGAATAAAACATTTTCTGTAAAAATACTCAATTGTTGGAGGTGTAGATATGATAGCACCAAAAAAGCACGAAGATATTTCAACAAAACATTTGTAATTGATAGATCTATATTAAAATTGACAAAATAGTATCAAGTATTGCATGAAATTAATGCATTTCGGTCGCCATCATGATTTGGTTGACCGATATGAAATATCCATTTCACAAATGTCATTGGATATCTTCCGACTGTCAGAAATACAAATCCGTTCCAATACATGCTATATCGGTTGGGACTAAATACCGGCTTTGCCTACTGAGTATGAAACTACGGATGCCACTAGTGGAGCAGGAGTTGCTTACCCTTTCGGAGCACCTGAATTCACCCTTGTTTTTGTAGGGTTTGTGTTACTCCAGTTTTAGTTTTCAGTGCATTGTCGTGTGTTCTATGTTTGTCTTTCGTTTTATTCTGTTTGGTCTTTTCTGTCTTCCGAATTTTTGTCTTTCCCTTTGGTATCTAATGTAGTATCCCTGATTATTCCGGGATAATACATGAACTGTTTCTGACCTCAATTATTACGTACGTCGCTACGGATAAAAGACTTGTATATACTTTTCGGCCATAATTAAAAAACTGTCTAAAGCATCAAGTTGTGTTTGGATCTTATAATGGCGACGAGGATGAAAAAAAGAAGCTTAGAAGTTCTAAAAGGGAACATACTGGTCTCAAAAAGTTACCGGAACTGAGATTAATGAAGATAAAGCTAAAACTCGAAAAGAAGACGGAAATTGGAGACGACTATTAAACGGAAAACAGATATTTACCGCTGAGATAGATTGATTGATTGGATGGTGCTTAACGTCCAGTGGCAAATATTTCATGCATATTCAGGACGAGAACATATTATTTTAAAGATGAGGTGATGAATAATGAATACTGCTTTGTACTAGGCCGACACGCTAAGCCTATTTTTTAACGCGCTAGCTCAAGAAAGCAACAGTGCGCAGGAAGACATGCCACTTTACCCAGACAAATTATTCTGACTCTGGGCAGACCAGTCTTTGCTCTTAGTCCTAAATGCTGCATGCTTAGCGGAGAAGCAGCAAATACCAATTTTGATGTCTTTGGTTTGACCCGGCCGGGGATCGAACCCACGACCTTCCGCACTCGAGGCGAACACGCTAACCATTACACCACCGAGGCGGTCTTGTGCCTGTTTGTAAGCCAGGAATCTGTAGTTTAGTGGATGTTGTTGTTTTTATGTTTTACTGTTATTGTTTAACATTGTAAACTTAATTGGCAGATCATTATTATATTTGAATGTGATCACATTTTTAGAGCATTTTACAGCTTGTCTTATAGCATGGATCTTTTTTTTTCATTATCGAAGGCCTTAAGGTTCCCTACAGATGTTTGTAATTTATGCTTTATGTGTGGCTGTTTCATAAACATTTTTTCAATATATAAGCATTTCTGAAATTCTGGACATCCGAATTCATAATTTGATAGTAAAGATATGCAATGTATCATCTAAATCTAAATTCTCTGAAAAATCATTAGACTATCCATGGAAAAAGCCAGAGACAATGTCAATGCTTATGTTTATCTTTATGCTTGAATACTTCAAATGCTCAAACACCAATGAAGTCAATTTGAAAATTTCAAGCCATTGCTCTATTCAAATAATACATGTTCAGTAACATGAAATAAACACCATTTCCATTTAACAATGTTTGACTATACTTGAAAAAACAAAATGTTGGATTTACCTGGAATGTCATCTGTGCAGTAAAGATAATCTTGTCCCTCTCAAACAGACCTCTAGCAGTATACATGAACACTGAGTATGTAATGCAATCGATCAAGTTGTTTACTCGAACTTTCAATTCTTCTGAAGGTTCTGCTCTGTCAATAGCCTTCTCAAACACAACACTGAATGCCTAAAATAACACACATTATTTAGAAATATTCCATAAAACAACAACAAAAATCAAATAAAAGAATTTAAATTTTCTGGAAATTAAAATGATTTTGGCATGAAAAAAAATTTCTTAATAAGTCAATATGCTGTAACATTTATTGTCATGTTTAGTGTTTGCCTTGTTCTTCAGGTTGCCATGCCTACTGATTTGTCCCCTGTTGGTTGATCCCTTGGTATTCTTTCAACTATCAGAAAAAAAATAAATATTTTTGATTAAATAAATTAGAATAATATTTTTGATTAAATAAATTAAAATAATATTTTTGATTATGTGCAAATGTTTACATAACAAAAATATACTTTTAAACAGGTTTGCAGTTGTGACAGTTTACTGCACTACTGTATAAAAGTTTGTTTTTAAATTTATATGTGAACATGAAGGGATGATATCTAATACTTTATCCAAATAATAACTAACTTACTTTAAGGGAGAACTGGTACATTGGATTGATCTTACACAGGTCATTCAAAATGAAGTACAGTAGGGATGCTCTTGCAGCAGCAGGTCTGTAATTCTCTCTTGCCAAGTTAATATCAACTTCTGTCTTCTTGGCTTGTTCGGCCTTGACCTCAATCTCAGCTGCAGTTCTTTTAGTGTGTTCAAGATTCTCAACCAAAGCATAGTCCCCAAGGAAGTTACCTTCAGCAGCAGATAAACGAGCCAGAAGTGAGTCCTCAAGTTCTTTCAATGTAATCTTAAACTGATTTTGTTGTCTGGTCAGATCACCTTTTAGTTTTTCCAAGTCTGGTCTTTCTTTACTGACGACTGCAGCAAGTAGTTGGTCTTCCAAACCATCCCTGGTTACAGTGAAATTAATAAGAGTTGTCTGGGCCTGCATTTCTGGCTGGTAGTGAGGATTGGCCAATTTTGTCTGGAGGATCAATTTGAAATCTGGATGGTAGTCAACTTCTTTGTCTCCCATCTTGATCGCACGACCTTTCTTAATAGTGTTACGACCAATGAGTGGATCTAACACAGGGTCAACACTTTCACCAATATTTTCAATCAGAATAACATCACCATTGGCAACAGCTTTTTCAATAGCATCCAAATAACCTTTCTGACCTAGACGAATAATTTTAAGATCTGCCCCATATTTTATCTTGATCCATTTAATACCTTGCAACTGTGGGTCAATCATCAGTGGCCATCTTTCACAATTTGTTAAAATAGTGGCATTTTCAGTTGACATTCTATCACTGGGCAGTCCCTCATTATTCCATGAGGCAACTTGTGCATCATCAGTCAGTAGCGACAATGGATCTAATCCCTCTGTAACAGGAATAGGGTATTTCAGTCCCTTCAGGAATGGAACCCAGTGACCATCCATAAGATCCAGACGGTATTGTTTTGTGAAGCAACCTACATATGATACAAATGCAGTTGTCAAAAGAACATCACCTGGCAGAGTTTTCTCTTGTTCTTTAAAGTTATTAATAGAATCTGCCCAACGGACATTTTCTGATGCCAAACCTCCCACCAATCTATTGGCCAATTCAATGGTTTTGGCTGTCATTTCAGCTTCTTGCTGACATCTCAGTTTTTCATTGGTAGCTTTTTCAAATTCTGCTGTTAATTTGGCCAAATCGGCTTCTAAAGCAGCCAATTTATTTCTAATAATACGTAATTTTTCAGTAGCGGCCGCTAATTCAGCATTAGCCTGTGCCAAGGCAATACGTTTGGGTTCTACTGTACAGAAGACCTCGTAATATGAGATGATGTTAATGACCCATGAACAAAGACCAGCAGCAGCCAAAGATTTGGCTCTGATGAAATCTGGGTTGAATTCTGGATCAGCAAGGTATGGCTGGACAGCTTTCTGACAATTTTCATGGATGTTATCTTTATCATAATTTATCAAGTTGTCCAGGAAGGCATCAACCTGTAATGAAAAATCTACATGTAAAAAGCCTGATATGAAATTATTAATTTAGGGTGAAAAACGCAAGTTAAAACAAATATTAAAATTGAAGCAAACTATGTAACTGAATACTCCTTTGTAGTTTTGTAAAATGAAACAGAATAAATTTATTAATTTAGGCATATTTGGTTATTTTTTCCATTCATCATTAAAAACACTTGTATATGTTTTGTTCAGATACCTCAAGTCGGTGTACAAAGCACAATCTATCTCAAAACTATTTTAATTTGTGATATAGATCATTGCATCAATAGACTTCCAAGTTAACCGTATGTTATCTTAATTTGTCATTTGTCTAATATTTTACCTTTTTCTAGACTGTGATATGACCTGTGATATAAACGTGTTTTACACTTTAGCATCCTATTTTTAAAACTTTGTTTTATATGTAAATATCCGATATGTTTTATATGATGTTGATCTTACTAGTTTGTTTTATTATTTAATATATGTATGTTTTCGCCACGATATGGCTGAGATATTGCCGACGTGGCGTTAAGCAGAAATCAATCAACCAATCAACCTAAACTGGCGTCCGTTGATTTGGCGGGAGGTATAAATTCTAAATTCGTCTCGGACTGGAACTCTACCGCCGTGCCTAGTGTTGGAAAATGCCATACTCTAAGCACGTTTAAGAGCCCTTTGCAACATCTCGTAATGAATGGTCCGTAGGTAGCCAGTTGCTTAGATTAAATATCCCGCCCCTACCAAAACTTGTTTTTGTCCTGAATATGCATTAGAAATATGTCGCTGGTCGTTAAGTATCAATCAATCCAAATGATATTTTGGTTTCCTAAAGGGGTTTAATATTTTAAGTATAGTATCGGGTAAAGAGTCAAGCTGGGGTTTGGACGACTTTGGTGTTACCATCCTCAAGCTGGGGGTTGGTCGTCTTTTGTGTTACCGTCCTAACACAGTATTTCTGAGTTTGTTTTTTCTCCCTTCCATCTCTGTTTTGTATAATAACTTTAAGTCAATTGTTTGTTCCTTTGTCTTTTCCTATGTCACTGATATTGTCTTGCAATTCCTGGCTTCAAATAAAGTCATTCTTCAAATTTGGATATTTCGTACCTTTTTACTATCTTTGCTTGTTCGTTTTGGGTTTAACTTTTAGTCATATAGAGGCGGTCAGTTTTACTGGTGGAGGAAGTCGGAGTGGCCAGTGAGAACTATCGACCTAGAACAAATAACTGCCAAACCTTACCATGTGCGATGTGAGTGGAATGCAGCCTTTTTGTACGGTACAAAGTTAAACACAAACTCACGTCGTATAGGTGATAGTCTAGAGTGATCAGTACCGGTAAGTTTAAGTCAACTACCTAGACAACTCGACCGCCCAGGCTCTTAATTTCCTTTGAATTTCAATAATAAAAGTATGCAGATACAAGTACCGTTGTTTTTTTTTAATTTAAACCCACTGACCGGATTCTGTACTCCATTAGTAAAGGGCTTCTTCTGCCTACGAAGTTATTTGTGTTGCCATAATTGATTCACTACTTTAGTGTCTGTTTAAGAATAAGAATTTTCTGAATAGAAGGTTGCTGTTGTTATATAAATTGCAAAATCAAAGATATAATCTATCCTTTGTAAAATCCAATCCTCTGATCTTAAACGGTTTTCATCCTTACAGTTACAATATATTTCAAAATTTAACATTTCATTTTGTCTTGGTGTTAGAGAATTTTTATATTTAATATGTAATTATTCCAATATTTTAAAATTGCTGTAATGTTATTGGCCAGTACCTTGACAACTGAAAGGTTTACACAACGATAAACCAATGTTGATGACGTCATTAAACTAAATTAATATACACCTTTAACATAATTACTGTCTTGGAGTTATAATTGAAGCATCTTATTCAATTATTTGACAAATTAACTGGAATTATAAGTAATAAATGCAATTTTTATTGACTGATTTATTGATATGAAAAGGCAGCCTTTCACTAGCAAACTTAAAAAAGTCGGAAGGACTTTATGTAAAGGTTTTGAGTCGGATGAGTTAACACATCAATAATGTCTTTTAAAGTAGCCTTTATAACTATAATATCACTGTATTTCAGCTAGTAGAGGACGCTAAAAATTAGTTTGTCGGCGACTTCGTTTACAGGTAATTAAATTATAAGACTTAATATTCCAGGAATTTTTCTAATTGAAGTGCTTAGAAATCAATGTGTTTATAATATTAATATTTATGGTCAGAAAGGACTTTCCATGGTTTTTAACTGATACTCGTACACAAAATTCCTAAAATAAGAACACTTTCATTATAAATTTTAACAACACTTATATATAAATGTTAAAATTACACATCACCTGAACTTGGACACTAATTTCCTGAACTTGGAAACACTTTCATTATAAATTCTAAAACATGTACATTAAAATGTTAAAATTACGTATCATCTGCACTTAGACAGGTACAAAGCAATCTTTTAAAAGCATAACACCCTATCAATGCAATTCTAATATTTTGATGGAATTTTATGGTCCAGAACCAACTGCATGCAAACTGAATAGTAATCCTGGACAAAAGATGTTAATCATTAAGGATCAACTGTGTTTTCTTCGGTTGAATGGACTTTGTGGAGTGCGATATTTTGTTCTTTTTGTGTCTGTTTATCGTTTTGCGTTTTGTTTATTTCGAGTTTGTTGTATCTATTATTTTGAAATTCCGAACTTTCACAGTCCTATTCTACCCTGGATTTGGTCTAGGCATATTATGTACCTGCATACGGAGTGTATGTTTCTCAGTTAATACGCTACTCCAGGGCTTGTGCCTCCTATCAGGATTTTATTGTTATAAGGTTGCAGCTGACAAGAAAGCTACGGAGCCAAGGGTTTAGAGTCAATACTCCGGACATTTTTCGGTCGACAACATGATTTGGTTGACCGGCACGAAATATACAATTCACAAATAGCTATCATTAATACAAATCCGTTCATATATAGGTTGTGACCAACATCGATTTTGACTATAAACCAGCTTTGACTATTGAGTAACACGACGGGTGTCACTAGTGAATCAGGAGTTGCTTACCCTTCCGAATCACCTGAACTCACCCTGTTTTTATGGTTCGTGTTACCCCAGCTTTAGTTTTCAGTGAAATGTTGTGTGTTCAATGTTTGTCTTTCGTTTCATTTTGTTGGAGGGGCCTGGGTGGCCAAGGAGTGTTCTAGGTAGTTGATTTATATTTACCTGTACAGACCCCTGCAGCCTATCACCTACGAGATTGCGCCTGGGTTTATATCATGCAAAAAATGGTTGCGTTTAACACGCATCGCACGTGATAAGGTTTGTCAGTTACCTGCCCAAGGTTGGTGGTTCTCAAAGGCTTCCTCCACCAGTACCCTTGAGGGCGACCGGGGTATATAAATAGACCATTCGGATTCTCCGCCTGCAGGTAGAACTCCTGCTAAAAGGGCGTCCGTTAGTTCGAGCGGGAAATATAAATACTTGAACTCCCCTTCGCGAAGGTTGTGCCGGGGAAAGAATAGGCACAAGGGATCTCCGTCCTGGAGGCACTAGTCCTCTAAAGAGGGTGTTGCTGGTTGTGGGGGATGTTTAAATTCACAATCCGTCCACAGAGAGACGCTAAAGACGCCCTGTGTTTAGGAAATGCCACGTGCTAAGGACGTTAAAGATCCTTTGTAATAGCTCATTTCAGTAGTCAGTAGGCGGCCAGTTACAAGGCTAAATTTTCCGCCCCTATCTTACCGCATTTTTTCCAGTGGAAGACTAAAATTCCCTCCTTACCGGTCCGTTGGTTATAGTCTACATATTGACGTTGTTCCTGTCCTGAATATGCATGAAATATTTGCTGGTAGACGTTATGCAACAATCAATCATTCAATCCTCCACCAGTTAAACTGACCGCTGCGATATGACTGATATATTGGTAAAAGTGGCATTAAACCCCATTCAAACAAACAATTTTTTGGTCATAGTTTTCTCTGTTTTCTGACTTAACGATTTCTGTCTACCTCTTTGGTATCCTCTAATTTCCTAATATTACTTAAATTTTGATTTTTTATATCCTTGCTAGCTATTTACAGCTTCGAATAGGAAGAATATTTATTGATTGATTGATTGTTGTTTAACGTCAGTGGCAAATATTTGATGCATATTCAGGACGGAAACAGGTTAGCAAACAATACATCAATATGTAGACTGTAACAAAGGGACCGGTAAGGAAGGGACTTTTTGACTGCCTCTGTAAAAATTGCGGGTTTGAAAGGGGAGGAAAATTTAGCCTTGTTACTGGCCGCCTACGGACCACTCAAAAAGAGCTGTTACAGGGGGTCTTTAGCGTGCTTAGGACGTGGCATTTCCTAAACACCGGGCGTATTTAACGTCTCCCCCTGGACGGATTGTGAATTTATACATCCCCTACAATCAGGGACACCCCTTTTAGAGGACTAATGCCTCAAGGACGGAGAAACCTAGTGCCTATTCTTTCCCCGGCACAACCTTTGAGACGGGAGTTCGAGTATTTATACATCCTGCTCGAACTAACGGACGCCCCTAAGCAGAGGTTCTACCTGCAGGCGGAGAAACCGAACGGCCTTTTTCTATACCCCGGCCGCCCTCGTGGGGGGGGGGGGAGAATATTTAACATTGAAAAACCTTAACAATATCTAAAACAAATTGTTCCATACACACTTAACAACAATGAAAATCGCTGGAATATCTGGATGCTAAGATAGACTAGATTTTACCAGAATGGATTTTCTAGTATGTAAATCTAAAATTTATAAAGGTCTAAGATCGTCTAAATGAAATTCAAGTCGATTTAGTTTAAAGTAGTCCGATCTGTAAGAAGAAAAGCGAACAAAAAATACCAAATAACGGCATAAACTTTTATTAAACCTTATATTTCACGACTGTTTATGGTAGGTCTAATTTCTTATCAGTGCGCTGGTTATAATATTGAAATTCATGCCAACACTAAACGCTGTCCTCACAACATGTTTGCATGATTTTTTTCAAAACGTTTTTTACAGAGAGATTGTGAATAAATATCGCAATATTAAAATCATTTGTTATTAATTTTTGTTCAGAAGATAAAAAAAAAGAATTACAAAGACATATTTTTCTTGGTCTTCATTTTTATTCGAAAATTATAATTGATAGAACTGAAATCATGGATTCTTGCAGAGGTTAATATATCTTGAAAGCTCAACAGCTTGATATATTTTATAATTTATTTCATCCGGTAATATTAAGAAATTGTCTTCCTTCATAATACAACGAGCATAACGTAATTAATAATGTCATTATATTATTACAATTATATAAGAAAGTCTAACGATGCTCTGAGTACCGATATATTATATAAATACAATAATCTAAATTTATTATTTATATCTTTGTTATTGGTTAGATCAAAGACCGTATTACTCAGGAAAGAGGAAACTGTCATAGAACACAAATGAAATTTATTTTTCGAAAGCAGCTTACCTGGCTGCATATGATATCATCTGAAATCCGTAATGTCGTATCAGTATCGACGTTTATTTGACGGGTACCACAATGAACATTCTACATTTATAACTTGTCGTGAAATCAACAAGGTCATATCGCGACAACTTCTGGCAAAGATTCAATGATTGCTAGCTAGTTTTCAACATTGGTTTCAACTTGCTAGCAATTACCCAGCCAATTGAAAGATTGTATTTAGCTTTCGCTTGTTCGATACAGTAGGGTTACCCTATTCCGTCCAACTAAGTTTTGCATCAAACATTATTTCTTACAAAATAAACATACATGTGTATATAGCATAGTTAACAAATTTTTAAAATGTAGACGTACTATCTTGTTGTTAAAAACGAGGTCTGAAACGTCACCAAAGAGTTATAGGCAATATGATTACAAAACTTTATCAGTATGAAGTTTATTCATCTACGGAGTAATGTTCTGATGTGTAACATTTGTGTCACCTTGACCTTCTGTTTTGCTCTTGTGACTCAATCTGGTTAATACGCTGGGTATAGCTTTACTTCTTAAGAAGTATACACACTTTCTCGATCCATGCATGTAGTAATATCCAAAGCTGCAGCAGTTTGGTCACTTTGACCTACATTTCGACGCTTTAGCGACTTATGTTAAGTTTTGTGTTTCGCTTCTTATCTCATAATATACAACTAAGATGCATTCATCTGGTACCACATTAAAATGGCAATCTTGACCTACATTTAACGCTTCACTAACTCTGGTTCAGGTTTTTAAGCTTCGTTTTTCAAGACGGAAACATTCTATGGCATTAATATATCTTGCGTAGTACAGCGATTTGGGTCCCCTGGCATATATATCATTGAATAAAAGAGAGTTTTTGGATCTTTGAAAACAGGTGTCGGTTCCGAAATCATTAGTGTCTACCTTTTCTTAATCTTATTAGAATAAGTGAACTAACATCTTTAAATCATTCTGAGATATTCTCATTCTCTCGTTTCGTGCATTTTTGTTTGTCCTCTACAGAATTTATCATTATCTTAAATATCCAGTTGATGGACTGGTCATTTTTTTTTAGGTCATACATTACTGCAACTGTATTGAACACGACTTTTAATATTTCAAATGACCGAAAAGTCAAAGGAGAGTGTGCTTTACTTTAAGAAGGGTTTACTGAATACTTGGAAATAAAAAATAACGCCCATTTCCTTAACACACACTGTCACAAACAGAAAACAACAGAATTTAGCTAAAATGGCGCATGATAATTGGACGTTTCTACCTAATTTCCGTCTTTTTTGGTGTCAAAACGTGACTTCACATATGATCGCGGATTATAAGGACTTCCTTAAAGTAACACGAAATGGTTTGTATATTAAATGTAACCAAAAGGATAAAAACTGATAAAATATTGTTTTGAAAATAAGCTTCAAATGGGTTAGGAATACAAAGGATCACCAGATCTTGTTATCCGAGTTCATTATTATAAGTTTCCGTCCAACACACCAACAATTTTGTCAACCTCCTTTACAGTAAGGGTTTTTAAATCAACGCATCATATTGTGAAATAAAACTATGAATATTGTTATCCTACAATACGAATTTATAAAGATTTGGACTGTTCTTGTGAAAATAATTAAAGGATATAAAGATATAAAATCCTTAAACAAAAACATAATGTTAAATATATTTGTTACCGTTGTGTATGTTAGAGTGGGAGGCAGTTATCTGACGAGACCGAAAACGTTAGTTTACAGTAATTGATTTTCCAGATTGAAATTTGAGGCGTTGAAAGCAATCGTTGATGTAAAACTAGTTCAGAGGTATTTTTCGCAAGCGAAATCTGTCAATCAAAGCAAACAACACCCATCACAAAACAGTAACAAACTAAAAACCACAAAGAAAATTAAGACTAGGACAGCACTCAAGGAAAAACCTAAGGGATCCACAGAACGGCAAGTTTATCTTAAGTGACAGTTACCTTGTCATTCATGTTAAAATCATGTGACAAGTTAAAAGATAACACCTAATTTGCTGAATGTCAACAGTGGTGGATACAAAATATTAAGGTAGGGGACGTAAGGTATAAAAATGTTCGCAAAGCGGATTGAGTCGAAAATTTTTGGGGCGTTTTCTCCACAAATTGAAAAAAACATACGTTTTTCTCATTGTATTGGCGTTTTTCTATACTATTTTTAATATAGTTTTAAATATGGGGGATGGTGTTTTCTTATACTATTTTTATTATATTTTTAAATGGGGGATGAGAATTGGGGCGAACGTCCACTCAGCCTTTTCCTCTGAATTCAGCACTGGACAATATAGATAATATATAGCCATTAAACAAAAATTACCTGTAATATAGCTAGCCCAATTGTTCGGTCGCGATTGAGGTTTAATATTTTTTCGTAACAATTAACTTACCTATAATCCTACATTACAACAACACATGGAAAGTAGAATATATCAAATAAGAAAACTTGGATGAACTGGAATGATCCAGAAACTTTCAAGCTCTCCTGTTCTCGTTTGAATTGTATTCAACCTTCCATTTAGTCATATTTAGTGTTAAATCACGACAATGATTGAATGAATGTTGCTTAAGGTCCAGTGGTAACTATTATATGCTTATTAAGAACGAAAGCATTTTTATGAGTGATAATGAATGAACTTTCCTTCCTACTAGACCGACACGCAGAGGGGGATTTTTAACACGCTTCCTACAAGATACAAGTCAATAAATAGACTGATAGATATTTTTACCTATACAGTGGGAAATATTGCAGCAATATTTAGAGCCCACAGGTAGTTACAATTGTGGTCGGGGATAACGTTTGACTATAGAATTGCAAACGGATGAATTTGGACTGTCAGGGAAGCATTGGAAAATTAAACCGTCACAAGGAACAGTTCATCCAACATAGGACCGGCTTTTAACTTCTCCATCTGTAAGGCTTTGGATGTGAATTTATTCATCAAGCCGAACAACAGTCGCCTTTAAAGATGGTTCTACATCCCGTTGTAGAAAATATGCAGCAACATATTTCTATACTTCATTCGCCCTCTTACTGACTACAAATTGTTCGTCATATGTGATACGATTACTAATATGCCAAGTTCATTATAAGTGTATACTGATTGGGGTTTAACGCAAATTTCAACAAGAATTTAGTCATATCGCGGCGGTCAGTTTTGCTGTTGAAGGAAGCCGATGTACCCGGAGAGAACGACCGACTTTGGGCAGATAACTGACAAACTATACTTTAAATTCAACTTAAATGTTATGAATAAGCATTTACCATATTGATTTGTATTTGTTTTTAAAATAAATGTCCATGATCATAAAGAAGCACTTGGGTGAATTAGCGGACAATACGAACTTTGAATTGAACAGAAGTCTAACAGAAGCTTTTAAGATCAAAATATCACCTGTTTAATTAACATTTTGCAATAATAATTCTGTTAAAGGCAAACTTGTTTAATGCAACACCTGAACCTTGTTTATTTGAAGATGGAAAATGTCAGTTTCGATCGGTAATGCGATTAAATTGTTTTCATGAATACATGCTCTACGAAACTCTTCGACCGATCTAGCTGTCATCACAAGGACAATTATGATTATTTATTCTTAATCGTTTAGGATACATGTATATCTGTTCAAAATTATGTACGTTAAGAGACTAATAAAAAAGTCAAATAGAATCATATTCTTGTTATGTAAAGTCATCGAATATTTTTACTGCATTTACATTAATACAGCCTTTTACAGTATAGGTAGTTTCAACTCAATGCAAGTACCACCTTACGATGCAATATTTATACAGTAATATCTTGTTTTCCGTCCAAAAATATGTCCCAAGGTTTTAACCCGGAGGGGAGTGCATTATGCTCTCTAACCTTGGGACATATTTTGACATATTACATGAACCTTGGGATATATTTTCAGGGGCGGATCCAGGAATTTATAAAAGGGGGGGGGGCGTAAATCCTGAAAATCGCCGAGCGGAGTGAGGCGAAAAATTTTTTTGACTCTTTTTTTTCCCTATAAATGTGCCCCTTCCCAATTTGGATCCGCAATTGTTTACTGTTCTAATTGTTATTTACCCTTTACTGATCCATTTTACCACGACCAGCACGATTCTCGTGAATGGGTTGTAATTCACCTTCTACTGGCAATATACTCCATGTCGTTTTTCAGTTGAAATAAGGATTATAAGTACAACATGTAAGCAGAAACAATAAACTAAAGGCTATATTGAGTCTGTACCGCTCAACTAACATAAATTAGCTCACTTATGAATGTCTGCATGCTGAATACAGCTTACTATTTAAACCTGTGCCCTTAAAGCAAATTGCACATTTTGATCCATTGTAATTTGAGCTTTGTTGGAGCCAGCATGAAAATGTTGTTGGATTTTTGGGGCATAATTAATACACTAATAAAAATAGATAAAGAAATAAGATTTCTAGCATGATATTAAGCATCCTTGACCCCTTCATTAATAACAAAAGGAAAATGGTATAAAAATGGTACTCTAGTAAATTTACAAGAAATGAATAAAGATTATTCATGTTCTGAGATATTGCATTTTAAAAAAAAAACTGCTTTTATCTCGAAAGTTATGAAAAAAATTGTCGACATGCTACGGAAATTTCATTTCGACAACATATTATATTTTAGAAACATATAAGGGTAATATATATGTGTCATGGCTTATGAATATTAGTTTTACTTCCTAATGCAGAACGAAAGGAACTCATTCAAATTCGAATAGGCAGACAGTGACAGAACAACGACCAATAGAAAATAATATCTATGTACAGAACCATACACAGAAAACTTGAGCATGACAAGTTAAACAAAAACAAGAGTAAACGCAGGTGCTTGGTAAGGGTAAATAGCTCTTTTTCTAATATTGGTACTCGTCATGTATCGTGTAGTCATAGTTACAATCGATACCGTTCTTTCTTAAAAAGAGAAAAAAAAATCCTCAGAATAAATATTTCATTCATTTTAAAAGACTCATTGTAAGAATAAAAGTTAATCTAAGAATTATATTATTCTTATATCAGTGTCCTTCCAGGCTATCAGAAATTATTCACTTTGATGGGTCTGTTTCACTTGATTGGATTGGCTTTACTGAAAGCTTTTAACACTGATTTTTTGTCTAATAATGACCGCATCTTCAGTTTTGATATAAAAAGGTCTGAACCAGGTTGCCGCCCCAAACGCATAAAATAAACCAACAAATCTACACATAGGTAACTACTCTGAACCTAAAATGACAGACAAATGATACACACACAGACCATGAACTGTTCTCTGAACCTTAAAGGACAGACAAATGATACACACAGAGACCATGAACTGTTCTCTGAACCTTACATGACGGACAAATGATACAAACACAGATCATGAACTGTTCTTTAAACCTTACATGACAGACAAATGATACACACAGACCATAAACTTTTCGTGCCACTACTCTGAACCTTACATGACAAACAAATGATTCAGACAGACCATGAACTGTTCTCTGAACCTCATATGACAGACAAATGATACACACAGACCATGAACTGTTCAGGTAACTACTCTGAACCTAACAAGACAGACAAAGAATACACATAGACCATGAACTGTTCTCTATATCGTACATGACAGACAAATGATACAGACGGACAATGAACTGTTCTCTAAACCTTACATGACAGACAAATGATACACACAGACCATGAAATGTTCTCTGAACCTTACATGACAGACAAATGATACTCACAGACCATGAACTGTTCTCTTAACCTTACATGACAGACAAATGATACACACAGACCATGAACTGTTAAGGAAAGTACTCTGAACCTAACATGACAGACAAATGATACACACACAGACCATGAACTGTTCAGGTAACTACTCTGAACCTAACATGACAGACAAATGATACACACACAGATCATGAACTGTTCAGGTAACTATTCTAAACCTTACATTACGGACAAATGATACACAGACGATGAACTGTTCAGGTAACTACTCTGAACCTTACATGACGAACAAATGATACACACAGACCATGAACTGTTCTCTGAACCTTCATGAAAGACAAATGATACACACAGACCATGAACTGTTCT
>JAULBM010183394.1:0-17657 GCA_032357055.1 Geukensia granosissima
CCATCTTGTTCAGAGGTCGGAGTCATCGGACACAATTTTGAAAAGGGACCACCTAAGGATCATTTCAGCAAAGTTTGTTTGAAATTGGGTCAGTAGTTTCAGAGAAGAAGATTTTAAAAATGTCCTTCCCCCTTTTTTCTAATCTTAGCCTGGCGGCCATAATGCTCGGAAGTCTACGTCATCGGACAAAATTTTGGAAGAGGACCACCTAAGGACCAATCCACCAAAGTTTGGTCAAATTTGAACCAGTCGTTTCAGAGGAGAAGATTAAAATATGAAATGTTGACGGACGACGGACGGAAGACGGACGCCAAGTGATGGTAAAAGATCACATGGCCTTTTATGCCAGGTGATCAAAAAATCAAGAAAAACGGAAGGATCAGTGTGGTATGATAAAACCAAGAGAAACGGACCGGTCAGTGTGAGTATGATAAAATCAAGAAAAAACGGAAGGATTAGTGCGGTATGAAAACCAAGAGAAACGGAAGGGTCCGCCTGGTATGATAAAACAAGAGAAACGAAAGGGTAAGTGAAAAGGAATGGGTGGTGTACAGGTCAGTCAGGAATGGTTAACCATTTGCACTTAGACGATCAGGGTAAGCAGTTAAAATTTAAAAGAAACAATTTTCTAAAACACTCTTGAGGTAAAAAGACCAAACTTTATCTGGAAAATTTCATTACGACCAACAAGATCGTTGTGGCAACTGCAAATTTTTGAAGAAGAGGTTCAACTAACACCGTTTTGATTCAGCGCTTAAGCCGAATAATGGAAGTAAGATTTTGTTTCCATTTGGAGTTTGTTTTGTCATTGTAGGTTTGAAAATGTCTTCTTGCGTACTGTTGCTTTCGTGAGCCAGCAAGTTAAAAATCCAACTCAGCCATTCGGTATTGCACAAAGCATGATTTATTCATCATCATTATGAAATATTTGCCTGCTGGACAATTAAGCTATCACTTGTTGCACAATAAGTCAGAGGGGAAATAAATACCTTGAACCTAATACTCCGACATGGCGATGTTTGTTGTTGATATTACTGACATTGATTGCTTTAATATGTAATAAAGAATGTGAAGGGAAAATGTTTGGTTTATAAACTTATTAGGTATTGACAGAAGTAATGAAGTTTTGGTAATGAAAGTGGCTATGATGCCACTAAATATACAGTCAGATGTAATAATCTGAGTTTATTTAAACAGATATTGATAAATTTCATATTAATTTACTTACATCTACAAAAGTGTTATTTAACATATGAATTATGCTTAACACATCATTATAAAACAAAATTGTATGTAAAATCATCAAGATTTATTTCTCTGTTTTTTGTTATTTTCTTTCAGGAAACAAAAAGAGAGATTGCATAAAGAAACGAAAACTTGGCAGAAACCCAAGAGTTCCTTTTACGCAACACCAGGTAGCAGCACTTGAACAAAAATTCTGCAGAACCCAGTATCTGAGTAGCATGGATGTTGCTGAGTTGTCATCTCTTTTGAACCTGACAGAAACAAGAGTAAGTTCTTTTAGAGATGTGCAGTCATGTGCACACCTTCTAGGCTATCTTCTTGCCTTGAGTTGTCTTTTTTGTGAATAGTTTCGCCTTTTGTATTTCGGGGAATTTTGCAGCTCCCGTTGCGGTATAGACTATATAGTACACCAAACGAATTTGGCCACAACAAAAGTGAATCAAAAGTTTTACAGTTAAATATATCATTATATTTATCGTTGAAATTCTAATTTTTTGCCGCAGCTGAAGCTGTGGCTAAAAATTCATTTTAACTTGAAATAAAAAATTTCCCCATAGGGTGTAATATTAATTTTTTCGACTTTGTAAATTGCCTCATTTTGATGGTGCAATTAACCAATGGTCTCAGGTAACAAGACATGACAAAATATTTTTTGTGGTTTTATGACAGATTAAATATGCAATTTAAGAAAAAAATTGAATTATATTCTGGTTATAACAAAGAAGCTGGATATTGATCTATGAAAACATACCATTTTGAGACAAAATTTTTCAATGTCAAAAATTTAACATAGAGGGGTAGTGGGAATTTTTTTTGTGCTGAGTGACACTAAAATTTTAACTGCAGGATGAGTTGCGGCAAAAAATTAGAACACCAAGGATATATAACATGACATACTTTATAACTGTACTTTCGATATATTTTGACTTAAGTCGTGGCAAATTTCGTTTGGTGTACATTAGTTCATCATTGAAATCCGTAATTGAAAGATTAAATTCGACTGTCATTTGGTGGATGGCTGTCTCATCCATGCCACATCTCCTATTTTATATTGCTCTGCTCACTCAGTTAAAATCTAGAATAGTATAAAGCAAAAAAATCTGGGAATATATAGTTTGGTTTCTTATTACCTTTTACAAACAGAAATGGAAAACCAGAGTTCTGAATTATTCTTTTTCCAAATCGGGGGCGAAACTTGCTTTCAATTCATTTCCGTCAAGGATAAGATTTAAAGATTTAAACGGTAAATTTTTCATGAAATAGAGATTTTAAATCAAATTCAATTAAGTGCAGTGGGTGGAATTGGTGATAGCCGGTTTCAATCAATTTAAGACATTTTTAATAAGTAATTTGATCTCCGGGGTTTGAGTTCGGTTCGTTTTAATTTTTGTCGGGTAATATATCAGTAAAAATACGACTCCTTGTTTCCTCACATCCAATAAGTCCCTCGATTTTATTAAGCTTTGCAAATTAGATTAAATCTGAAAACTAGGAAATTACCCATTTCCAAAACACTAAAACTATAATAATGTCCATTATATCTTTATGACTTATAATTAGCCGTTCGAGTAGAATTAGAAAGCAACTAATAAACTTCTCGTCGCAATATACATTAATTCCGTTGTCATAGTACAACCATGGGTTTTATTGTCTTATTTATTATAATATAAAGAAAAAAGACGATTTTATAGGAAAATCAAAGAATTCGTAAAGTAATTTGTGTAGTATGTCTAGAATTAGAACGTACATTAATATAATAGAGCCTAATGCAGAAATTAATTTTACAACAATGACTGTTAGAAATTCAGGCCGTAATTGTTGTAAAAACTAATTGTAGTATTCTTATACTGCATATATCAAGTCGTTATAACATCATGTTTTGAAAAAGTAAACCATGTCAAATTTTATGATTGGTTTATTTTTCCAGCAAAATATTTTTCAATAAATTTGCCAACTATTTTTTAATAAAATTTGTTTAAGTACAACATTATCAGTCTTGAATCTATGATAGGTTTTCTAATGAGATTTCTGTTAACAGCATTTCCAGACTCGAACCTAAAATCGATTTTCTCCTGAGTTTTCCGATAACAACATTATCAGACCCAAACTTATGATAGATTTCCTACACAGATTTTGGAGTCCGACCATTTTGTCTGTTTGTTTTCTTTTAACCCTTTGTACATGTATGTCTGAAAGTAAACAGTGATTTTGGTGCGTAATTTTAAAATTTACCCGTTTAACCAAACCAGGACTATATAGATATCTTGGTAACTACTGCATACTGTAAACACTGCAACAAATAATCCATTGAAAACTGTTTGGATATGAAAAAACGCACCACATTGCAAAAACCTAGAACTAAAAAACTTGGAGGCCTTCACTTACAAAATTACCAATGTTAAATAAATATGGAAATTAAGGTATGCTATATGTACATTTCAAGGAGTAACCTCTCATCAGTAGCATTAGAACCGACACAAAGGAAGTCAAAGATTCAATTACAGCAAAAGAAGCCCACAAATCCAAACAAATTGAAATGGGAAGCCAAATCCGACGGCAGAGACAACTACTAAGTGCGTTACTTTTTGATGCATTTCCGTATTCGTATTTTTACTGATATAATACACAACAAAAATTTAAAACGAACCGAACTCAAACCCCTTAGATCAAATACTTATTAAAAATGTCTAAAATTGATTCACATAGTCTTTAGAAAGATAAGGATTTAAGTGAATTAACGTCAACGAAAAATTAACTTCACAAGGACAAACAAACAGCCAAGATCTCTGACTTACGACAGGAACATACAACATTCGTTTTCGGCTGGACTGAGCATTAATCCCCGCCTTTTTCTTGTTGTGCAAGGTAACAATTACACAAAAGGGAGAGCGTCAAATATACATGTACATTTGTAGTAAGAGTCATGCAAGAAAGTTCCAATTTATTTACAGAAGAACCATCACAACAACAAATACACGTTAAATGGAAGCAACTATATTTTAATGTTCATTATTAAAGGCAAGTGTAGGGCCACCCTAGTCCAAATAATTATGACATCTTTTTCGGATCTTTGTTTTATTTTTTTTTCTTGGCGATCCTCCAGGATCATCGCAGGGATGCAAAATAGAAAAATCCAAATATAAAAAAATTCATCCCAAGACGTCATAATTATTTGGACTAGTTATTCCTGTTGACAATAAAAATAAATGAGGTTGTCAATAAAAAAGTTTCAAAATGCTTTTTTCAATTTTATATTTAATGTCTCTATAAAATTGGTATGGGAAAGTCATATCTGATCGGTTGATATTTTTACCTGTTGTATAACTTCATGATTGTCACTAAAAGGTTCCGTTATTGATTGATGTAGAAAAATTTCAATACGTCAGATCCTGAGGTTGAATGGTCCATTTCAAAAATTCGACGGATACGTCATTGCCTTGATACATTAGTTTAGACGTCATTTTTTAGGAGGCTAAGATTGCGCAATTCGTTTTATGAGGACGGAAGATGAACTTCTGAATCGGTCCATTCGGAAACATAAGTGCAACATCCGTCGATAAATATGGATTTCACGCTACGGGGAAAACGTCTCTTTTGAAGAACATATTGGTAGTCAACCTGCTTCAAAAGTCATATTGAGGACAAAGGAGTGAATTATTTTTTTATTGTATTTCGTTGGTTCTATAAGATAAATTTCATCAGTTTATTTTAAAAATAAGAGGAGTATTCAAAGCGTGTGCGAATTCTAAATATATGTCGATAAAATGCAACACCAAATCAAACATAAAAGAATTCGAAGATACCAAAGGGGCAGACAAAAATCGTTAAATCAGAAGACGTACCAGACCATGGCCAACTAAAAAGAAACAAAAGAAAAACATTGTACACACAACACTATACTGAAAACTAAAGCTAGCGTAACGCGAACCCTACAAAAACCAGGGTGAATCCAGGAGCTCCGAAAGGGTTAGCACCTCCTGCTCCATTATTGGCACCCGTCGTGTTACTCAGTAGACAAAGCTTTGTAAAGTCGCATTTGGTGTTAATCACAACCGTATAGGAACGGATTTGTTGTCACGACAACGGAAAGATATCCATTGCCATTTGTATAATGGATATTTCGTGTCGGTCAACCAAATCATGATGGCAACAGAACAATTTCTGGAGTGATGACTTTAAGCTTTTGTTGAGAAATCCTTGGCTCGATAGCTTTCTTGTCAGCAGCATCCCTCTGTCAATAAAATCCTAATAGGATGCACACGTCCTTGAGTAGCGTATCAACTGAGAAAAATGTATTCCATATGCAGATGTGGCTGGACTGTTGCTAGACATGAACGGAAAATGTGAAAATCAAAGTCGTCTCTCTTGTAAAGTTTTGTTTAAACCCGCCCTTACTGTCAATTTGTAGGTGTAAGTCAAGGTATATATGAAGCAGACCTTTCTGTTTCTGTAGTATCCTTGTTTTTTATTAGTTCGATTGGATAGATGCAGTCAACATAGTCACCATCTTCTATATACCAGAACGTGACACCAAAATATTGTATATATACCAATTTTTTCTCTTTTCTCTGCATATTAACGGCGAGAATAAATCGGCGAGAAGTGGTGCACATTACAAAAATGTGGTCAATCAAGAAATCTGGCATTCTGTAAATGTCATCTTCGAGGTACTTTTTATTAGAATCTGAGTGGTTAAAACAAAATAAGGTTTCTCCCTGCGTTTTCCACCCTTTTAACAAATTTAAGATGAACCAAAGCTTTTAATTTTTCTTTTGAGTATTGAATGGGGAATAGTGGTATATAGGGTTGAAAAATTAAATGTTTTGATGCTACTGCAAGAGGAAAGGGACTTTGATTTGAGGCATTCTAACAGATCTTTGAAATTTTTTAGAATCCACATTTGATTCACGCCACATCCGAAATGGCTTGTTTCGCAGTAACTCTGGAGCCTGTTATTTGCTGCTGATAAAAAACTGTCAGTGACTTTAATAGAGGTTTTGTGGAGCATTTAGCAAACCCTGCAATGTAACGTTGTTTGTTAGGGCACTTGCCTAGCTTTGGAATTCAGTATAGTAAAAGTAAGATCAAGTTCTTCATGCTTGGTTGAAATTCCGAAAGAAGACAAAACTAACCGACAAACGCTCATGATGATACTTTCATTTCACGAAACGCTAATCTGGGCATCTTCTTTACTTATTTTAGCACTAAATGTTTATAATATTTTTATAACATATATGTGTACAATAAGATCTTTAAAATACCAATTGAAAAGTTAAAACTTTCCATTTGGTCTAGAAGGTTTTACTTGAATGAATATGTACGGTAAAGATATATAAAGGCAGAAATATCAAGTCCAGTGTAGAATGCCCATATGAGTGATCAGAAGTGCATCTTCCAAAGAGACAAGACAAATTTGAAACTAAATGATAAATCGAAAACAAAAAGAACAAAGGCTTGGAATTCACGAAATCCTTTACAAAACAGGAGTGTGATCAGGTGCTCATGAAGGGTAAGCATCACTTGTTTTGCGGGTAACACCCGTCGTGGTTTCCTTGATGTCAAAAACTAGTAACCGTCTTGTTGTTCTAAAATTCAAACGAAAAATGACACTACAAAATTAATATTATATCTAAGTGTTTTCATATCAGTTGTTTCGGATATTGATAAGATTTTTTTTGTAGTTAATATTTGTCATTTATAAAATCAAGTTGTACATTCATTTGTTGGAATAAATATAATACCTTTTTAAAATAAATGACAATTACAAAAAAAGAAATCAGTATGATATGTTATATGCAATAAATTTCCTTCTCGATAGAACCCTTTTTTTAAAATTTTACGGCAGATGGTGGGTATTCCCATGGGCGACAACTGTTCATCTCTTATTGCAGTTTTCTTATGAATAAGAATTTGTTGCAAAATTGCAAAAGCTTCAGCAAAAAAGGTTATGGTTGATACATTTATTTGGCCTTGAGTAATCCAGATATTTTTTAATTCACAAAAGATATTTTTACGTTAATTTTTTTTTGTTTGAATGGGGTTTAACGCCAGTTTCAACAATATATCAGTCATATCGCGGCGGTCAGTTTTACTGGTGGAGGAAGCCGGAGTACCCGGCGAGAACCAACGACCTTTGGCAGGTAACTGACAAACATTATCACGTGCGGTGCGAGTTTTTTACGTTAATGAAAGCTATTTAATAATGATGATTTTTACATGGATTTGATTAATGAACGGGATTGTTTGTCGAAGATAGATAATTTATGACTTTCCTGTCCCATTGCAGATTTTACTTTTTTTACGGCGACGTGCTTTAAGTTCCTTCTTATGGCCAAAATTCCTGAATTTGAACAGGCACATGAGACAAGTCATGTGTTTAATAAAGTAGAAACGTATAAACAGAATGTGACATTTTAATAATTTATTACTTTTTGTTGAAAATGTTTTGTTAAGTCTATTAATCGCCACATTTCAACAATTTACAGCTTTGTGTATGTGTGGCCGCAAGGCCTTCTGGAGCTTGCATTTAGTACATTGCGACGTTTACCGATGGAGTTCTTTTCTTCTATATATTATTGATTTGATATTGCACCGGTAGTACGGTAGATTAATAAGGGTGATTTATAGTATGTTTTTTACAGTTTTTATTTTACTGTTTTATCATTATATATTTATATTTATATTATATCTTAAACAGCGGCGATAAAAATACAAATGGGAGTATGTTCAATCTAACAGATATATTTTAACTGTTGCACATTTCGCGCGCCTGTCCCACGTTTTTGAAATTAGATTTTTTAATCGAGATGTATAGGTTAAATCTCATACAGTATAATTTCTTATTTGGTAAACTCTGTCCGGTACGAAATATCGATTTCAAAAATAATGGATACCTTTCTGCTGTCTTACCTTTACCGGTTGTAACTAACTTTCATTGTAACTAAACACCGGCTTTAACTTCTGAGTAACACCACGTTTAACAATAGTGGAGCAGGAGTTGCTTACCCTTCCGTAGCACCTGGCCTCACCCTTGTTTTTGTAGGGTTTGTGTTACTTCAGATTTAGTTTTCAGTGTAGTGTTTTGTGTACCATGTTTGTCTTTCGTTTCATTTTGTTGTCTACGGTCTTGTCTGTCTTCTGACTTCTGCCTGTCCCTTTGGTATCGTCGAATTCTTTTAATTTGTACTTAACATATATATATAGTAATGAAAGTTTCGTGATGTCAAAAATTATTGTCAACCTTTAAATATATTTTTCACTGGGAGATAAAGATAGAAAGAGCAATATATATTATGAATGCATACGTTATATTTTAGATCTGCACTGGTTTAAAATTACTCGGTTCCAGTACCGAACTTTGAAAATTATTTATCAAACATTTTTGAAGACCAAATAAAATGATTTATAAATCATCACATAATACTATGATGCTTTTGTATATTTACGTTTGAAAAGATTCTCAGTCTCAAATCTAAACATATTTCAATCATAGAATCTAGTGCATTCTTTGTTGTTGTTGTTTTTTTTTTTTCGTACTGCACTTGCAATTCTAGAATAAGGCTTTATTAATTTCTGATATTTACGAATTTTTCATTTTTGTCTACAAAAAGCGTAAAATACCAAAGACTAGTTTAAAATGCAGCTGTTTTCAAATTAACACAGAAAAAAACATGTATTTATCAAACTAAATGTAGACAATTTCTTTCGGTGTTATAGTAGATTAAGAGTTCAATTTTATAGTACATATATTCTTGAAAATAACCAGAGCCATGGCCGTCAACACTATTTCTAACATTTGAATTTATATATATAAAGATTATTGTTTTGTTGAAACTTCAAAGAGTAAAGGAGAATAGGGATAAAACACTGATAACACATTTATTCTGACGTCTAAGTCTTTTTCATTCTACCTTCTATATAATACTATTTAGAGCTTTAAAGCATTTAAACTGAAACACAATTTTGGTGTTAAAATAGCTTTTAAACCGTTTTTCTTATTCTGTTATACATATTTGTAAATGCAGTTTTTAGACAATGTTTGCTTAAAAGTATTTTTCTCGTCTCACATTCTAGAGGTCATTATAATGAACATTATTATTATTATAGGAACAACGTTATTTTTTTATATTAAACTGAATTCTCCACTTAAAAAAGCATAATATTTTTTGCAAAACGTCTTAATTGTTCTTAAATATGATTCGAATTGCTGTTGATGTTACAACGGAGTAACATTTCGTTCATAAAACGCTTCCTTAGTAAAAGTAGTACATCACATCACCGTCATATTTTTGTAACGGTACTTTCTGACTGGATTTTGTGACTCTTGTATCATTTTATAGTATGTCTTTTACAGCTTTTGTTTGCTCATATTTTGCTTTTGGTATTAATATGGAGGATGGTTTGGATTAAGAAAAAACATATTTAACTGCGCCGCATGTGCCTTTGTCTGGCCCAAATCAGGAATCGTAGTCATTGGATTTTCTTTGTTTCGTTTTTATTTAAGTTACAACTGTAAGACCATGATTGTCCTCATGGTTGTTTGTAAGTTTGTCTTTCCAAAATATCAAATTATGCGGTCTGATAAGTTAACTTCAATCTTTTATTTTATCTTGATAGTGCCCTGTGGTTGACTAAATGTCTTATATTATATTTTTATTTGGCTATATTTATCCTCCTATTTGTACTCAAGATAAATTTATATTTTTCGGAATTTGTGTAGTTTAATTTTAAACAGGCACAAGACAGGAGTCGGGTTCATTAGTATGTCACATTTTTAAAATTTGTCCGTTATATATAAATAAAACTTTTAAGCATCAGGGCCTGAAAAGTACATTACGATTATTTTACCAACTTTTTTGGAAGTCGCAACCCTACTTGTAAATTAAGGGTTTAACGACTTAAAAAATAAGTATTTTTCATTAAACAAAAAAATTTTTTCCCGTATTTCACAAGTTGTAAAACTGACCGCCGCGATGTGACTGAATTATTGTTCAATGTGGCGTTAAACCCCAATCAAATAAACACACACTTGCAGTATCTAAAAATGTAGGACGATAACAAGTAGATTTGTTGCCTTTTTGTCGAAATAAAAAATTTATAAATTACATTTTTAGTATAAAATAAGTCTATCTGGGGAAAAAAGTCATGGTCTACGAAACAAATGAAAATTGCTTTTAAAAACACTATTTGTCGTAATATTCTTTTATATTAGCTATATCTTTTTCATATTTTTCTTTAAGTTTCTTATCATTTTTTGCAAATTATCTTATTACTAAAATTTAATTTCCGTTGTGCACATCAAATAATCGAGGTTTTTGGAATATTATTGCTATGTATTTATCGTCTGAGATACTCTTCATATGTCCAATATGAAAGGAAGGAAAAGTTTTTTTTTTATTTGACTGTGGTTTTACGCCACATTCAATAATATTTCAGTCATATCGCGGCAGTCAGTTTTACTGGTGGAGGAAGCCGTAGTACCCGAAAAAATCACCCACCTTGGGCAGATAACTGACAAACCTCATCACGTGCGCTTCAATAAGGAATATGAAGATTGACAAGAAAAATTCAAAATGCATGTACATTTCGTTACACTACCGTTGGATTGAAACTTTCTCATATCTTAAATAGATATCTGTTTAAATTCTGAATTTTAATAGTAAGAAGGTCGAAATTAAAATGACAAAATATGATCTACTTCTAGTCCTCAACTTTAAACATATTTCATTTCAATTTTTTAACTGATTCTTAGTCTTTCTTCAGACTTCATATATATAATAAATAATTTGTATCTCAGTTATATTAAGAACTTGTCCAGAATTTTTATGTAATGTAACTGATTGTCTGAATCTTCTATTGAAAAAAAATAATAGTTTTGCAATAATTGGTACTATTTTTAGCTATTCTTTCAGTGCACGTAGTTGCTTTAAATAAATTGAAGGAATTTAGGTCTAAACAATGACTTTTAATTCGGAATAAATGCATTCTTCTAATATTGGTCTGTAGTTGGTATATGTATTGGAATGAAGAAGTAATATATTTGATATTCAGTTTTTACTTAATATTATTATACTCTTTATCTATAATAAATGAACATTAATGGCATAAAATTGTTATATAATTCAGTTTGACTGGCCTTTCTATTACTGACTTCTAAAGCGTGTCTGATGAAGATAAAGCAGGAAAAGCACTTTACACACAGTTAAAATTTTGAATAGTTGTTATAAACTATGTAAGATGCAAATCGTATCTTTTTGCATATATTTCATAATTTTTCTTTTAAACATTGCTGTTACAATAAGTTAATTTTGTAGATTACAAAATTGTCATGATTTCATTTGTTGAGATATATGTATTTTGTTATATTGATAAACCAGTGGTCTGTGGTCTGATGATATTATATTGTTTTTTTTTTACATCGCAGTTTGATAACAATAACAAAATAATACAAAATCAACGATATAAATACAAAATCGCTATTTACAATTAATTTTATGGGCACAGTTGTTGTAAAACTAGCAATTTAGAAGCAGCTTTCTTAACTTATTAAGTTCAAAAGCAGTTAATATATTCATATCATTGGAGTTTTTATTTTTTCTTCAATTTGTACATTGGCTTTTAATTTTGTACATAGTATTCTAGGTAGCAGATTGAACATATTTCTTGCAAACGCTTTATTTTCTAAGTATAATTATTACGATACCTTTATACTGATTTACCTAATATGATTAGATAAATTTGTTCTATCTGAACACATGCACAGACAGTTTTTTTGGAAAACTAATTTGTATGAAATCAAATGCATTATAACAATGACGTACGGTTAACGTCAATTTCCCACCTGTGGTGGGATTAATTTTTCGGCAAATCGGTAAAATTATAGAATTGTTGTGAATAATGTATAATTAACTAGTGTCCACAGAAAAAATGTAATGAGTGGTCAGAATGCGTGTCACAATACCTTAATGGCATTAATACGTCTCTATAACGCTGACCATGTGGAAAATTACTTTGCAGTATGATCTTCACTCGCCTAAACGTTTAATTATAGATTCTTTGTCAATTTTGCATTATGGTCAGGTGCGATTTTCCTTCGCGTTATTAATGTAATAAATCAGACTTGTAAATTTAATCATTGGCAAATCATCAGTAGAGACTGTGAATGTCATCCCCATCATATTATTGATATATAATATAATATATCTAATCACTGGTAAACTATAGTTTTAATCTTATAAAACAACTACTGTCTGGTTTTATTTCGTTTATAGTGATTTGGAAAATTCATGAATTTTTCAAGAGGATTAAGACAAATGGGTTGAAAACAAGATATCAAAACTAATCAAAATCCATTTATGTATTTAACTGTTCACTGATTTCTGGCGTTTACACTAGTCAATAATAAACAAAATGTTTCAATCACTACCTAGTGTTGTAGTTGTGTTACATTATTTATGTACTTTGTTGCGATATCCATAAACGAAGCTTGCTCATAGATAAATAATAAAAATGAAAATAATATCTATATAAAAATAATAAAATCTTGTCCTGAAATCAATCCATTATATATGTACATTTATAAAGAAAAAAATGTTCCCAGGTAACAATGTTGGACGTATAAACGTGAAAAATAAAAATATAGATTTATATAATATACTATAATACAAAATTAATATATTTTTTATAAAATAAAATAGGTTTATATAAATTAACTTATTTTCCTATAACCTTCGTAAAGAAATTTTATTATATAACACCAGAGTGTGATGCTGTTTGAAACAGCCATTAATTTCAACAATCTAAGATGGAGTTGAACAGTTCTGTACAAATAGCTTAGGTCGAACAAGCGTTCCATTAATTGATTATTGTTAAATTGATGAAACTTTTGAACTGATTAAACATGATATATATACAGAATATTTGTTAGTAAAGAAACTTTGGAGACAAACTAGATTTTATAGTTCTTCTAATTAACCTGATGTTGAAATTGGCACATTTGGTTGAAAAGGCACGGTATACATGAATTAATAGCTGGAAAACAATAAATGCCTGTATATGTCTATGATTTTTTTTCTGTAAAATACTATTCCTTTATGGAAAACAACTTTTGTCAAGTCTGAATAACGAAACAGTTACTATAACAAGGGAGGCAAGTACTTTTTGCATATTATTTCAGGAGAAATCAGTCGTACAAGACATAATTCCACGGTAACGATTTTTAATTCTATTTAACTCACTTATATTTTAAACTAAAAATTAGGAACCACTGGTCTCAACCCAAAAACCCTTATATGTAGATTTAACAGTTTTCATTTAATAATGAGAAAATTTAGGGTACACAGTGTCTTGTATATTAGATAAATTTTAGTTGTTACATTTGAATATCATCGCATCTTACAGATTTCCTTTAGGTGTGGATATATGTCCATTGCTGACGAATTTATAACAACCTGTGGATGTCTGTAATTAATAGTTTTGGGTGGTTTGTCTTTTGGACAATCACAATTATACCACATCGTTATATATATGCCGTAGGTCAATGGAATCAATGCGGCCTCTGTCAATATAATTTTTTGGGTCTACGAAAACGCGTATTGACCTCTACAAAAGACTTTAATTGTATATTATTCGAAAGCTATGTTTTGTCAGTGCATGGTGGCATGATCTGCTTTTGGTGTAACTTTGTTTAACATTTAGCCAAGTGAAAATAGGCACAGCAACTGCTCTCTATATTTCTCCAGTTACATCCAGCTTTGACGCAACCACTGATATAATTTCGTATTTTAAGACCATTATTTGATGGAGTGGTCTGTGTAGTTGGTTAAATCTGACCTTGAAGTTCACCAGTACACCGTGAGTTCATTTCTATGGCTCATTTGATATCAAACTGCCAAGGTGGTTCATGTGTTAAACGCTAGAGCATCAGCAGTTTGTCAATAACACTATCTTCTTCTCATCTGAAACTTGGTAGAATCCTAAAAATATCTGAAATTCAAAATGGCTGTTAGGAGCAGTCAATGCTTTCTGATTCACATAAACTTTGAAACTCTTTTTTCTGGAATTGCCAAGCCGATTTAATTGAATTTATTTGACATCGAGAATTTCTTTAAGTTTCTTCGCAAACTACCAAAACGGTTTAAATGTTTTGTTTTATAAATTTTCTTGAATGATCATCTACCACCAAAGGATTAGGTACGTTAAGCCCCATATTTGGCCCAAATTTTAGATTTTATGACACAATAAGTTGTAGTGAAAATGCTGTTTAATAACCACCTTTTAATAATTAATAACTTAAATACCTGCTATTTTCATGATTTTGAAACAATTAAGAAAAACGTATATATGACACTTTTCATTTTTCAACTAAATTTTTGGGCCTAAAACGCGGCTTTAAATTTAAGACGCTTGTCATTTATGTTTTTCTTGTCGATCGGTAATTTTAGTTGACTGCACAGTTGATTTAGTTCTAGAGCCTTTGGAAAATTGTTTAAAAATATATGTTAACCAATGTTGCCTCACTATTTTGAATTAATTAAGCTGTATACGTATATAGGTATTTCCGGGAGTAACCTGTCATCGGCAGCATTACAACTAGAACATTGAAAAGCCGAGATCCAAAATTTGTTCTCGTCTGAAACTGCAAATACTACTGAGTTGATTAATTTAGTGTGGATCTCTACAAAAGCTATGTTCATGTAATCGGATATTCAAGATGATAACAAAAGCAGAACACCAAATTAACATTGAAAATTATGGAAAATTTCTTCTCGTCTCAAACTGTCATGTGTTACATGCATGATCCTTGGATTGTTCTCAACTGAAGTCAGAATTTTTGTTAATAAGAAATTCAAAAGATGGTCACAAACCCGATATAGATTACGTCAAATCTTTAATTGTGATTTGTTTAAAGAGGAAGCGATTTAGGTAAAAGAGGAAGCGATTAAGGTAAAAGGGGACAAGTCAACAGACATGAAACTTCAAAAACAAGAAAATGTCGAAAACGAAAAATATAAACACGAAAAAGACTAAAAATGAACATAAATCGATGAATAACACACACAATACCCAAAAGCCGCGGGTGAACGCTCCTGTTTATTCAAAGAAAGCCACGACATTCACCATATTTCAATCTGGTTTAAGTCATTCTTGAGTATGAGGGAAGGCTATTAAAGTATTTTATCCGCAGCTGCAAAGTAGATTGAAATAATTTGAATTTGGCTGCCTATTTCGGTTTGTTTGGGTGTGAGTACTTCATTTTGTAATATTTGAATCTCAGTTTACATGTGTTTTGATTTTTATTCTTATGATTATTTCCCGGTGATCCTCTACAAAGGCTTTTTATACTAGTCAGGAAATCAAGATTGCTGCAACAGGCGGACTTATTTTAACACATGATTCCATAGGAAATTGGTCTAAATACTTTCTTGTCTGATTCTGCAAGGCTGATTGAAATGATTTTCACACTCGGAGTCCGACTGAACTGATTTGTTATTATTATAATCCTTTGTTGGTTTCTTACAAATATTTTGTGTTTCCTGCCGAAGAAAAATAAGTCAAAACAAGTTGACATATTAAATGAGAAACTATTTAAAGGACATTTTTTTCCTCGTTAAAAGTTATATATCAAAAAGATCGTTTTAGTCGTTAGATCATGCGACAAGACCTCTTTAATGTACAATTACCCCATATCTTTGCATTTTCATAAGCAGTGTGGGTTTAGATCGCCAAAACAGACTAACGTTATGACAGCTAACATTTGTTGCGTTTTATGGTTTAAAGTAGTGCATCAGTTTTTAATTGACTGTATGAATTAAGATTATTTGTATATCAATGCCTCTGTTTATTATTTTTAGGTCAAAATTTGGTTTCAAAATAGACGTGCACGTGAAAGGCGAGATCGTGAAGCTGCGCAAAGAGGACAAATGATTCAGAACAAACAATCTTCATCGATGTTTTCTGGTCTGTTATGGCCTTTTTCTTCACAAATGAAGCAGACGTCGACACCACAAACATTTCCTTTCACTGTGCCAACAAGTTCCACTCATTTCGAGACAGCACTGAAATGATGTCGAACATCGATTACTTAGCAGACTGGATGGTTGTTTGCAAGCATTATTACAGATTGATTACTTTCGTATATTTATGCTGTTTTGTATGTCCAACACGTGTTCTCTCCTCAACCACAGTGTTTTGGCGTGTGTTATTTCTATCACTTTGAGCCGTCGTCCTTAATGTCTGTTTTCTACGTTTGCTTGGTCAATCGTTAAAAAACATTGGTGGAATGTTCTCTTTGAAGAAGTGATAATCTACATCTATTGATAATGGTACCAAATCAAATTAAGTTTAACATAACACCTAATGAGATCTCCTGGAGATTAATTGGTGGAATGATGTAGATTCCTTGGAATTTTGCTTTGTTCAACAAAAAAAAATAGCTCTGATAAAAAAATACAAACCCCAAATTTTATATGTTATAACAATGATTTGACGTAAAACTGCTGTTTAATAACCGTCTTTTAATAATTCGTAACTTAAACTCATATTATTTTCAAGATTTTGACAAAAGAGCAGGGCACATTTGACCATTTTAACAAGAATGTTACATTTTCTGTAAAAATAACAACTTTTTGAAGTGTTTTGTTAAAAAAAGTTATGTCCGCACAAAAACATCACAAAAATATTTAACAAAACATTTATACTTGATAGACTTTTAGTAGTGATGTTTTTGTGCGATCTATATTAAAATCAACAAAATCCTATCAAATTTCGTGTCAAATCAAGTATTTCGGTGTATTTTCACAATATAAGCTATTTCTTTGTGTCATTTGACCGTTGCACAACCAATTACACTAAAAAACTGTATATGTATAGATGTAAGATACTTTTCATTTTTCAGTCAAATTCTTGGGCAAGAAACGCAGCTTTACGACCCTTGTCCTTTGGCATTTTACGCATTTGTATTCAGATGTATTTGAATGTTCACAAGTTTAATATGTTCGACCTTAAAGTTATTGTTAAGATTATTACAAGATTTATTTTTCTCTTTAAAGTCTATTCCCGTCGCATTATGTTTAGTCTTTTTGGAAATTTTGAAACAAATGTGTCATATATAGGGGAACTCTCCGGTTAATCGGGAAATGTGGTAATCGGAATATCTGAACCGTGAACGATCCTGGTAATAATTCTTTAACGATTTCATTGACAATGAAACATGTTTGTCATGCAGGTCTGCCATATTTTTTCTTTGAAAATACATTTCTTTAACCAAAATCCTCCTCGTAGTTCCATTTTGTTACACTTCAGTTTTGTATTTCTCCTGTTATATTTCATAACGGTTACATATCATTGCGTGAACCGATTACGGTTCACGCATCCTACATTGGCGAGTTTATTTCAATGACCATGGGCCATTC
>JAULBM010183504.1:0-17654 GCA_032357055.1 Geukensia granosissima
TCACAGTATTAATGTCAATTTTACGGGGGTATGCATCTGTTCTGTTGGGGCTCCTCTGACAACAGAGCTCTAGTTGTATCTGTTCTAACCCTTTCCATTTTCAAGGTAAATATGGTCCCAGAGGGTGTAAGGTACTTGTATCAGTTGTATCCCTTTCTATTTTCGAGGTAAATGGGGGTCTGAGAGGAGTAAGGTATTTGTATCAGTTCTATTCCTTTCCATTTTCGAGGTAAATGTGGTCTAAGAGGGGTAAGGTATTTGTATCAGTTCTATCCCTTTCCATATTCGAGATAAATGTGGTCTGAGAGGGATTACGGTATTTGTATCAGTTCCATCCCTTTCCATTTTTAAGATAAATGTGGTCAAAGAGACATTAAAGTATTTGTATCAGTTCTATCCCTTTCCATCTTAGAAATAAATCTGATCCAAGTGGGATTAAGGTATTTGTTTCAGTTCAATCCCTTTCCATTTTCAAGATAGATGTGGTCAAAGTGGGCATAAGGTATTTATTAACAGCTGAATTGTTAAATAAACTCATTTACCTGTTGTTTAAAAAAAGAAGGATTTTATTTGTGTTATTTTTGTAGGAAAGCGGAAGAGGTAGTGATGATAATTCTAAGAAGAATGACTCCGACAATCATGTAAGCATTAAACAGATCGGGCGCATGTTATTGTCGTTACAGCATGTCTAATTCGAGAATGATTTGTTTATATTTAGTTATATTGTTTAGGTCTTGAACTTTAGGTATGAACTTGATAATGAATAATTGTTGTGCGCACTTTGTTTTATTGGAATGAGATAATTTGGGTTACACATGTTTTATTTCAATTTTAGTCTTTGTATAACTTCACAGTGGTATAGTTTTTGTTTGTCAGTTCATTCAGGCTTGCTTCACTAACTGGGGAAGGATGATTTAGTGTATCGTCCTATTTATTATGTTAACACATTATGTAATTTTGCTTTAGCATCAGGTATGTTAAGCTTTTATATAAGTTTCTTTGCAAAAATAAATAGGAAATTTTTAGAAATTATTTTTAATTCTGTTTAGACTGATACTGCATGAATTCTTATAACTTCTGCACAACATTCAGATCATTGGTTCACATTTATGAACAGGAAAATGAACAAGATATCACTGTCAGTGAAGCAGATACCTTGGAAATTCATGCCAAGAACCGATTTCTTCCTAAACAAGCATTTCGTGGTTCACGAAGTCGTTCATATAGAGAGAAAAAGAAAAATTTCGACAGTTATCCGAGACGGCATAGTATGGGTGTAGTGAGCCAGACAGTGGTGTGTACACGTTTGATGTGCTTCTACTATATCAACTCTTACTATACATTATCATCATTATTATTAAAATGATTAACACCAGGATCAGTAAACTAGCATGAAAGGGGATTTTACTTTAATTTAATTTGATGTTAGTATGTAAAATGAATCAATTGCAAAAATTCTAAAAATATGTATAGGAAGATTAAAAGAGCTTGAAAATGTTAAGGGGAACACTGGGGATAAGATCTAGGTTAGTATTGGTCATATTTGTTCATCCATATGTACTATACATTGACACTGTTGTTCAGTTAAACTGATATAAACTGGACCCTGTAAAATGATTATATATATTGAAATTTATAATATGTATTAGACCTAAGCTTTAAAGAAACTAGTTTTTGTTACCTGGTTTTCACTGAAAACCAATGTTCACTTTATGAAGTCCTAAGGGTGATTGTCTAAAAACAGGTTTTACTTTAGTCAGATAGGCAAAGACAGTTTTCAGTATTACTAGATAGGCATGGCCAATACTTCTGTTTGTATTATAAAAGAGATTTATGCATGAACATCTGTTTTTAACTTATGTATTTTTTATTAATCATAACAAGCATGGTGCATGAATAAAAATAAAATCAAAACACTTTTTGCAGGCAATTGTTGTCATGATGTCTTCAGTGTAATTATACAGAAATGTAATGGGTTCAAAGTTTTTGAAGTTAAACATGTGATAACTGTATATCAAAATTTGTGATCTTATATTAGATCCTGCGAAAGATTTTTTTAAGATCCTCGTTCTAAGAACTGTGTGACCTGATTTTATTTCATTATCTTCTCATCATTAAGTTAATCAGGATGTTTCAATTGTTCCAACATTTTTGTCTAATTCTTGAACTGCTTTGGTTTATAATTGAGCACTTAGACTTTTCTTCAATTTGTTTTGTTATTTATTTCCATTATTAAGTCCTTAAAAGTTAAGACAAACCATTTGAAAATCTTGTTATTCTGAAGTTAACTAAATATCTTTGATTTTGATTTCATAATTTATTTATTGCCAGATAACATTTCTGTACAGTATGACTGTACTTAGGTTTACTGAATCTGTGTAAAATAACCACCTGTAATACTGACATCATTTTGTAAAATACCTGTCTGTACCATATTAAAAAAAAATAATTATAAAAATTTAAATGTTGGTAAAATGTTTTAAATTTTTTTAAACAGTATGCATTAATCATGATTTCCTACCCATGTTAACTTTATTTGAAATAATTTATTGCTTCTGACAGATAAAAACTGTGTTGGTTATCCTCCCTATTAAAAGTCAGTTAATGATTATTCAAAATGTTTTACAATACAGTAATTTCTTAACTGTACATAATTTATTCATTGGGAAAAAAATAGATAGTTCTTGGTTTATGATATTTGACTCATTCTCACAAATGTTGTCATTGAAAATATTAAGTCTATGGTATATATTGCTAACTGCACATAACACAATAGAAATAACAAAATGTTTGAAAAGATAATTATCTATATACCGTATGTTCATAGCATAGGGACAATAATGATGATGATGATGATGTATATCAACTTTCTGTAGAAGAGATCCCTAGATATATACCTTGCTTTGGAATTCTGATAAATTTAGTTATCTCATCTGCAAAACAATTCTCCTGCATACATGGGCTGAAAATGTGTAACATATTTTTTTGAAAGGTCTTGCAACTACTCAACTTTAGAAACTTATTTGTTTATTGTTATCCTGCAATTAAGCGTTTTTATTACACAAATGCAAGTGTATGAATATAGCAAAGTGATATTCGTATAGAAGCATAATAATGTCCCCTGTTATTCCAACGCATTTTGAGCAAGCCAAAATATTAAATTTGGAAATCAGCTGATTGGTGTCAGCTTAAGAAATCATTGAAAGATTCAATAATTTTGCAATGAAAATTGTTCATTTATAAACCTTGTAAGAATTGCAGGATAAAAAAATACATATACATTGGCAGAAAATATCAAATTCATTTGTATTCGCTGCGAAAGGGTTAAAAAATGCTTGGCACAGCCTCGCAACATGTTACATGTTTCTAAACCTCGTACAAATAAATTTGATTTCATTTCCCGGCAATGTATTTTATATTTATCCAGCTTCAATTTACTTCTGGTTGTAACAGCTATGAGAATGCAGATAATTTCAATTTTTAGTGCAAAGACATCACAAGTTTTAATTTATAGAAACATCTGGTAAAAAGGAAGGTTAATGTTCGAGTACCATTCTTTCAGCCTTTGCATATTGTTTTTTTAAATTATTCGAAATTGCTTGAACAAACTCTTAGCATAGTCATAGATTTGAATCCAGAGTGAGATTTCTTAATTCACTTAGAGCAGTTTATTTAGCACTAGCAGAATTTCCAATATATTTATATAACACATATATTGCTGAAGGTTTTGAATACTTTTATTTCTATCAGTTTGTTTATTATTGTGTTTCAATTCCTTTCTAGGCCAGATATCAGGATTTTGATGTGGTATGCATTTTGAATTGGTTTATTATTTTATTTTTGGGACTTTTTTGTTATTCATTCCTTTAATATTAATATTTTGACATGTTTTGAGTGAACAGTAATGGTTTCAGTAATTGGATGTATGTTATTTGCCTGGGATTTGCTTATATTTGTTTGCTTATGTCAGTCGAGAAGTTTTGCATAATGTCATGGATTTAAAATGATGGTTTAGAACCAAGTTTAAAAAGTGTTTAATGAAAGTGATAAGAAATTACAACAGCATTTAAGAGGCCAATAAGAGTTACTATAAATACACACATTATGTGTGTGGATATGGTTGATATTTTATTTTTTAAAACCTACATTGAGTTTAAAAAATAATACATTTTTAGATGGAAGCAAGAAAAAAAACAGATGTTGAAAAAATCTTTGTAAAAGTTTGTTTTGGCATTCATCAACAAAATAATACTTGATTCTAATTATTTCACAATTTTGCATACTATTATTTATTTTAACTGATAAAAAAAATAAAACGAGGATTGGATGAATTTAAAAAAAAACGAAAATCTTAGGTTGATAACCTTTGATAATGGTTTTTGAACAGTCTCCCTTGTAAATCTTCAAATTTCTAATTGCCAGAGCTCAAAATTTTATGATTCAAAACTTCTGTAGGAGTTTTTATTTTATCAGGGACAAAATTTTATTGAATTGCTTTAAAAGGGCAAGCACTGTAACGAGATACAAATCAATCTTTAAAATTTTTCCTGAAAATATTTCCAGAATAAGGCAAAAATTACATCCCCTTAAAATACGGTTTTCACATGCCCTTGGTCATTAGAAAATTCAACTGATATGACAACATCAGATTCAGGTTGATGAAAAGTCAATAAATATATTTCAAGTATTGTATACAATAACTTTAACACCGTTTAAAATGGAGATAAGTAAGAAATCTGACAACTTGAAAAAATCTCCAAACTATGTGTAGGGGTAAATTATTTGCACCCCTAACCCATTAAAATGTTTTAGGGTAAAATTGTGCATATAATCTACAACCAAAAATGGTTGATTACATACTGCAATATAATCTTACCAAATTTTAGCAATGAGTCAAAAAATCTTTACATAGATACTAAGGTAATTAAGGAAAGGGGTATCTGAAGAGTTCTGGTAAATGAGGGGCGGTATATCAAATTGTACACAGAATGAATGTACAAAGTGGCATGAAACAACACTTTGATTGTTGTTGCTCACAGTCACAAAGATGTATTCTGTAAAAACACCACCCTTTTTAAGGGATCAGTATGATTAGAACCTATTATACCTCCCAGCTTTTGATTGTATTTATCAAAGAAAGAAGTATATTCGTGGTTTGCTTGTGGATTAACTAGTTTTCTTTCTATTTTCCAATTGTTATTAATTTTATTTTATTGACACAGCTGCATACTTAATTTAATTGGTTTGGAGTGTTTTTTTTTTACATTTTACTAATATTTGATAATACTAATACTGAACAGCTTTGATACTTTATTGTATATTATATTCTTTGTAATGGACACAAAATAATCCTATTACACAATGACAAACTTAAACCTCTTCCTTGTTCAAAATACACTCTATCAGTACTTTATGTCTGTGATATTGATAGTGTCAGGATGACATTTAGCAATTATATACCAAGGTAGATGTCTGAACTTGACTACGCAAAATAAGTTGCACATACAGCAGAAAAGAAATACAGGTTTTTGATTTTGATAGGAACGCTTGAAAATATAGAAGTGAAAATGATGTAAGAGATGTGGTTTCAGAATAGAATTTAATTATCAGTTAACAATGTGTTCAGTAATAAAAAATAGGAGATGTGGCATGATGGTCCATGAGACAGCCACCCACAAAATGACAGTAGATCAAACATATTTTCAGACTTTGATCATGTTGATGTGTATTATCTCTGGTTTAGAATAAATTTCCAAACACTTTAATGACAAATTGATAGTCAAAATACATTGTATAAATAAAGATACTTAGAAATAAGATATTGTTTGTTCATTGATGTGTGTATCAATAAGTGTTCTTTATCTGGTACCTGTTGAGGCAAGTTCTTTACATTCTTAAACTTGTTTCACATCCAAGGACAGTCATATTGGACGTTTAAAGAACACTTAAGATCTTTATTTCTTTATAGCCAATGAAAGCCCTAAAGATCTTTATTTCTTTATAGCCAACGAAAGCCCTAAAGATCTTATTTCTTTATAGCCAACAAAAGCCCTAAAGATCTTTATTTCTTTATAGCCAAGGAAAGCCCTATTGGACCAACTAAGTACAGTTTTAGCAGGATCTGATGATCAACTACCAGAGAATATAATTCTAGTCAACACTGCTGAATGGCAGGGACAGGTATTGATTGTATTTATTGGGGGAAATAACATGGAGTAAACAGTTACATGTACTGCATTAACATTGTAACACAGAGTTATTTTGGTCAATATCTTTTTGTTCTGTATGGACAATGTTTCCACATGACAGTCATATAAACACCCAAAACCAAAAAGGACATTTTCTTGTAATATTACAGCATTACAACCCTTAAAGTAACTGGGCATGAACTGTTTCCAGTGTTCTTGTATAGTATACAGTTATTGATTGGGTCCGAGGACAACGGCGGTTTTGTTTGACCGAAGTAATGAACTATTGCCTAAAACTGTAGGCTGAGGGCAACAGTTCAGTCAGAGGGACAAACAAAACAGCTGTTTATCATAGGCTCCAATCTATAATTGTTTATACATCTGATCAGAACTAATCACATGATGTAATAAGCCAATAGAAATTAAGCTATGCCTATGCTGTCAAGAAACAAATTTTGACTGTGGCAACAGCTCTAGAACTGTTGCCTGCTGCTTTAGAAAATTAACAGTTAAAATATTGATGTTTTTATTGCAATAACTTTTTAAAAGATTTTATTTCAAAGGTATTACAATATATTTTAACTTCAGAAGAAATGCAAGAAATACAAGGGGTGGCTAAATATTAGCTAAAAATTAATAAAATTTTACATGAAGGTGTGGAAAATATGAAATGTTTTGTGTTTACCAATTTAAATTTAAGAAGAATTTATGGAATGTAAAATTACTTAATTTTGGAAGAGTTTACACTATTTATTTTATGTTGTTTTTACAGTTTTTCCTACAGAAATTACAAGAGAAACAATTTAAAGTGATTTGTACTTGTGGAAATGCTGATGTTAAAGCTGCTGTTAGTAATCTTGTTTCTAAAATACAAAAATTGTAAGTAAAGTAGTGGTATTTGTATAGAATGTTATGCTAATATAGAGTACACTGTATCTGTTGAAACAGATAATTGTTCCAATGATTTGATTTTTTTCCAAGTGGTTACTATTTAAAAAACAAATAAATATCAATAAAATTATTTTTTTTTATTATTATTATGTTGTATCGGTAATGTTAGATTAATATATAATTCTCTGCAAAATTATGCTTACAAATCCACCCAACAGTCAAAATGGCTTCCTTTATTAACATAAAATAATATTGATTGATTGAATGTTGCTTTACGTCCGATGGCAAATATTTCATGCATATTCAGGATGAAAGCATGTTAGAGATTAGTAATATAAGATAATAAAAAAAAATGGCGGAATGGACAGGTTGACAAGTGAACGACTGATCACAAACCGGGATTATTTTGAATAGATTATGAATTTGAAATGGTTTGAGACGTGTTGTATGGTGCCAGATTGTTATGTGTGAATTTGTGATGTGTTTTGTTCATATTAATGGGAAAGAAAAGAAGAAACACAGGAAATACAGGTTTGACACCACCAACAAAAACAACAATCGCAATTTCAATGGCGGACTCGTCTCAACCGCAACCCATGTCGCAAATCCTACAGCAAGCGCATGCATCCTATATTAGTCCTCCAGCTTCCTTCAATGTTCCAACAACTCCGCAGCATCAGCAAAACATGACTTTTCATGTCCCTCAGGCTGGTGTGCAATATATTCCACAAAACCTGCAACCGCCTGTAGGGCACAGTACGCCACATTCACAACCAACAGTTCAGAATCATTTTGGTCAGCAACCAATGTTCCAACAACCACCACCTCAATCTGCATCTGTACCAGCATCCTCTGACATTCATGTTTCCCTTCAGATGTTGTTTTCACATATAGATAAAATGTACAACAGATTCGATAATATAGATTCTTTTATGACTGAAAAGCTTAAAAAACTGGATCTGATAGACAAAATAAATGAAAAATTTGATCGATTTGAAAAAGAACTTAAAGAAGTCAGAATGGAGATAAATGAAATAAAAAAGGAACAAAATATACACAAAGAAATACTTGATATTGAAGAACGTCACCATAATGAAATAGCGGATAGAATGACTGTATTAGAAAATAAAACCTATGATCTCGAAACTGAAAATTTTGAATTGAAAGAAAATCTCCTGAAACAGCAGTCACATTCGATGAAATACAATTTGATTTTTGGTGGTATATCTGACAAGGAATTTGAAACTGAGAATACCGAGGCAGTACTGAAACATTTTCTCATGACCGAACTGGATATCAAAAATGTTGCCGATATCGAATTCCAAAATGTGCACCGTTTGCGAGCGAGAAAAGATGGGAAACCACGAAACATAATAGGTAGATTTACAAATTATAAAGATCACGAGATGGTTAGAAAAGCGGCATCAAAACTAAAAGACAAACCGGAATATACTATTTCACAACAGTTCCCGGAAGAAATTGTTGAACGACGTCGTAGATTGTACCCTAAAATGAAGGAGCTTCAACGTAAAGGACAAAGGGCTACACTAGTTTACGACCGTTTGTTTGTTAATGGACACCCGTATTACCCTCAACCCCACACGGAGCCCCTGCCAATACACAACAGAGATCAAGGCCGCGAGTAGGACAACGCATCAGACACGAAAACCGGTTTTGTGAATAAACTTAATGTTACTCATTTAAATGTTTGCGGTATTAAATCCAAGTTATTGAACCCTGACTTTCATTTATTAATAAAAGAATAATATAATATTTACTGAGTCTGAAACAGACAATTTAGATAAATTAAATGTTCCAAATGAGTATGATGTTAATATGAAAAATAGAAAATCATTTAAAAATAAATCCGGTGGAATAGTAATTATATTTAAGAAAAATCTTTCGAAACATATCAAATTTATTGAATCCGATTCAGAATTTGTTCAGTGGGTAGAGATTTCCGAAAAATACTTAAATATAAACGAAAAATTGTTATTGGGGTGTGTATATATTCCACCTGATTCATCCATTTATTCTTCTGATGAGTGTTTTACTGAAATTGAAGATGAACTTGTAAAATTTTCAAATTCTACTTCACATATTGCTATCGTTGGTGATATGAATTCTCGTACTTCTATTGTACAAGATTTTATTGTACCAGATGAACAACTTATAGACATTTTAGATATAGATGACGAAAATATATATGATCTGTTTGGTTATTTTCATTTATCAAATAAAAATATTCCTTTAGCAAGATGTAGCAGAGATAATAGTCGTATCAATAAATACGGGACAAAATTGATAGATTTTTGTAAACGTTGCAATATGTTTATAGCAAACGGTAGAATTGGTAAAGACCGAGGTATTGGACGTACAACATGTAAAAATGTTAGTGTAGTTGATTATTTATTGATTTCACCTTTAATGTTTGATATTTTAAATGAATTCGAAATTATTGACTTTAATCCTGTATTTTCGGATGCACACAACAGATTACATTTTTCTATTATTTTACCTATTAATGCTATAAGTGAAAATGTTGAACAGAAAAATTTCTGTGGAAAAGTAAATTGGAAAGCTAATAAGGCTGATAGTTTTTTACAGTTATTAACTGAAGATTCTGAGAATATATTTGAGAAAATTAATAATTCATTGAATAGTTTTAATGATGATATTACATTAGAACAGATGAACTCTGTGGTCAGTGAATTGTGTTGTTTTTTAAATAAAAGTGCAAATACTGTATTTGGTAACCGAAAGCAGAAAAAAGTACTAAAAACTGGTAATAAACCATGGTTTACAAAAGAGTGTGATGTTAAGCGGGATGCATTCCATGAAATTAAAATTAAATATAATAATGATAAAAGTATTGAAAATAAAAACCTTTTAAGTGCAAAATCGAAAGAATATAAGAGAGAACTAAATAAAAGTTTTCGCTTATATCAAGAAAAATGTTCCGAAGAGCTGAGAAGCCATTCGAAACATGATACAAAAGCGTTTTGGAGAACTATAAAGAAATATTCTGGTTCAACAAAACGAAACCCCCCAATACCTATTGATACTTTTTATGAATATTTCAAATCTTTGAATGATGCTGATAATGCTGATGATGATAATGATGTGGATTTGCATCAAATATGTGAAAATCCTCTTTATGACGTCATGTTAAATAGTGAGATAACAGAAACAGAAATTTTAGATGCTATACATGAAAAATAATAAGTCTCCTGGTTTAGACAAGATTTTAAATGAGTATTTAAAAAATTCGCCTCCAGCACTTATAAAGGTTTTATATAGAATATTTCACCTTATCTTAGACACGGGGATTATACCAGATGATTGGACGATTAGCATTATCAAACCTGTGTATAAGAACAAAGGCGATACGATGGACCCAAATAATTTCAGGGTAATAACGTTAATCAGTTGTTTAGGGAAGCTATTTACTTCAATCCGGAATATTAGATTGACGTTTTTTGCTAATGAAATTTCATTATTATCCTATAATCAAGCTGGGTTCCGTAATGGACACTTAACTATTGATAATATTTTTGTATTGAATGCTTTTATATCTCTTTTCCAGTCTTTTTGGAAAAAATTATACTGCGCTTTTATTGATTTCCGAAAGGCATTTGATACCGTTTGGAGAACTGGGTTAAGGAAAAAATTGATTAATAGTGGCATTACAGGGAAAATATTTTCAGTTATTTATAATATGTATAATAATATAAAATCATGTGTTCAGTACAATAGTGAAAAATCAGACTTTTTCCCTTGTCTGTCTGGTGTCAGACAGGGGGAAAACGTGTCACCGTTTTTATTTACTATCTTTTTGAACAACTTGGAGACATTTTTAACAGAGCATAACTGTTCACCGCTAACACTGATACAAGATATATACGAGCAAGAATTGAATAATTTACTTAAAATTTTTGTAATTTTATATGCCGATGATACGGTTTTATTAGCCGACACTAAAAATGGAATGCAGAACGCATTAGATTTATTTCAGTTGTATTGTAATCAGTGGAAATTAGAAGTAAATGTAAATAAAACAAAAATAATCATTTTTTGTAAACGGAAATCGACAGAAAATTTTGAATTTAGACTGCAAAATACATTAATAGAAATTGTTGATTCATTTTCATACTTGGGGTTATTGTTTAAATATAATGGAAACTTTTGTGATGCCAGGAAAAAATTAGCCAACCAGGCGCAGAAGTCATTATTTAGTATTTATAAGAACATCAGAAATCAGAATATTCCAATTGATATACAATTAAAACTGTTTGATGCTATGGTTGAACCTATTTTACTATATGGATCAGAAATCTGGGGTTATGAAAATGGGAAAATTATCGAACAAGTCCACTTAAGTTTTTGCAAAAGAATTTTAAAAGTTAGATCTTCAACACCAAATTTTATGGTTTATGGGGAGTTAGGACGATTTCCGTTGGAATTAAGAATCAAAACTAGAATGTTGTCATGGCTGTGTGCCTGAGTGCCAACATTTTATACGATCAAAGAATACTGTAGGTACTCATTAGTGGGGGTTAAGGGGCCTCATATGGGGTACTTTGTATTGTCTGTGTAGGTAAAATATCATATGAACTAATTAAGTCTATAAATTCTCATTTCAGTCCTTTAAATTATAATTACTTTATAAATATTCTTGAAAAGATTTGAAAGATAAACAAGGAAATGAAAAGAGAATCTTTTAATTTATACAAATATATGTTCATTTTGGCTAATTAAAAAAAGATATTTTATTTTATTACATTTCATTTCATCTTAATTATTTCAAACGTTATAAAAAAACAATCTAAAATGAGCAAGAAATGATAAACAGCACTACAATATATGTTTTATACAATAATAAACACACAAAAGATAGTTAACTAGCTTTGAAATGTCAATAAATGTCTATAAATTTTGGAACTGGCACTTTATTTTGAATATAGCTTGGGCCTTTAATTTAATCGTAGAAGTTCTTAGTATTGGTATCTACTTAAAGATATAGTTATGGTTGATCCTTTTCCTAAAATATCACAATATTGTAATTCTATACTAAAATGTATTTTCTTTATTCTTATTTAGATATCTGGGTTTTTCTGTTTTTAACACTCTCAACTTAAATATTCATGCAATATCTAGTTATTGATTTAAGTGATTTCAAATACCTTTAATTATATTTTTTTTATAATCTTGTTGGTAAAATTTTTCATTCAAAAATATATTTTTATATTGGTTTTAATTTTCTTTTGATATTTTCTTTAAATCATGCTACATTTTATTACAATAGTTACACATTTAGTTCACTTGTAATTAACAATGTACTTAACACCCCACATTGCACCCCTTCATAACCACTAAAACAACAATATTTAATTATGTGATTTTAAAAATGTTGGCACTCAGGGAACACACCGCTTGAGTAGAGCCTTTTGAATTAAAACGGCACATATTCAAAAAAAATCCTATAAATATAAATAAAGAATGATAAACCTATCTAAATTTTATGTTATATGTATGTTAAGTCGTCTGCCATTTTCTTCTTTGAGTTTTGTTACAGATGTTTGCAGTCTTAACCCTTGTTAACATGAAATATTTTATACTGGTACTACCTGCATTGCGCATTTGTTAATGCAATTACAAATGTGCTTACTTTATTTGCTTGTCTTAAATTGAGTTTTTTTGCATGTCTTATATTTTAATGCCAAGATAAAATAGGGCATTTGTCATTCAGATTAATTTGTCTTTGATCACACATGTACATGAAATTGATATAAAAGCATATTTTTAGACATACACCTGTATATATATTCATGTTTGAACATCAGAGATAAAACAAATACATTGGAAAGCCTAGAACCTGCTTTACATATAATTTGATATGCCAAAATCTAAAAGATACCGGTACATTAAATATTTCAAGCAAAGGACATTGTCACCTTGATCAGCTTGAAATTTGGTACATTCTTTACATTATATTGTCAACCTTTGTCCACTTGTTTTAATCAAACTTTTCTGCCTCGGTGGTGTTATGGTAAGTGTGATGGCCTTGAATGTGGACAGTCATTGGTTTGTTCCCTGACTGGGTCAAACCAAAGACATTAAAATTAGTATTTGCTGCTTCACAGCTAAGCACGCAGAATTTTTTAGTTAAAGCAAAGACTGGTCAGCTCAGAGTCAGTATACATGTACCAGTAATGTGTCTGGGTAAAGTGACATGTCTTCCAGACTGTTGTTTTTGTGAGCTAGCACCTAAAAAATCCTCAGCATGTCGGTCTAGTAAAAGCAGGATTCATTCATAATTATTCGTTTATATGCTATTGTCCTGATTATGCATGAAAAATTTGCTGCTGGATGTTAAGCAACATTCAAATAGTTCAATCAATTAAACATTTCAAATTCTCCCCTCTGTTGAGAACCATGATTACCTCAGCATTAAAATTGTGCATTGTCATTCAAAATTAATGGTCCTGCCTAATAAGTACAATTCAGAGCATGCTTAACAAATTTAAATATAACAAATGTTAATTTTATTTTTTTCCTATTTGAAGATGAAAATGACTGATTGTCTTTGATAGAGGACTAGGAAATAAAGTGAACTGAGTAAATTTAATGCTATTGTAACAGCAGAACAGTGTTTATGTTAAGCACAAAGCCAATCATGTGTAACAAAACACATGCTAGAACGAAAGTTCTTACAGGTTGTTGTGGTGGACATCTTGGTGGCCGTGAACTATTTTAATTATTGCAAAATACATAATCTTGTTGCCCTGGTGGCTATAATAGTAAACAACATTAGACCTGATAATATTGCTTTTTACACTGTTTGTTGAGTCAGCCCATATTTCTGACAAGCTGCAGAGGCAGTTAAATGTTTTCAACATTTTTTTTATTTCATTTAATTGTTTTAAATTAATTTGCACATTTTCTGCTGTTGTACCTATACATGTATCTTCCAATCTGTCCCATGTCCTTCATGTAACTGTATCAGAATAGTGCATCACTCGTCAGTTCCATTTTTATCTCTGTTATTTTTCGCCCAGTTTTATAAAAAAAAAACATGATATTTGAAACTGATGCATGTAGAGAAATTTGGAGTTTTTACTAAATCTCACATCATATCTGCCAAATAACTTTTTGAATTTTTTCAGCACTCATCAAAATTATTATATTATTGTAAATGACACCTCCATGTGTTTTTTCTTTTAATTTCAGGGAGTAACATCTAACATATGTTCATTTCTACAAACTTCAGATTATATTTTAATATAAAGAATGGCAGACAAAAATTGGCCACGAAATATTGGATTGATAGCGATAGAAGTATACTTCCCATCACAATATGTTGACCAATCAGAACTTGAGATTTTTGATGGCGTGTCAACAGGAAAATATACAATTGGTCTTGGACAGTCAAAAATGGGATTTTGTTCTGACCGAGAGGACATTAATTCACTTTGTCTCACAGTTGTTCAGAATTTGTTAGAGAAAAACAATATATCCTACAAGGACATTGGTCGCTTAGAGGTTGGTACAGAAACACTGATTGATAAATCTAAAAGTGTAAAAACTGTGTTGATGCAGCTTTTTGAAGACAGTGGAAATAATGATATTGAAGGAATAGATACAACAAATGCCTGTTTTGGTGGAACTTCTGCTGTCTTTAATGCCATTAACTGGATTGAGTCTAGTTCATGGGATGGTAAATATTTTTTTGATATCAGTGAAACTTATAAACTCGATCAAGATATGTTGAGAACCAGAATTTTCAGAGAAATGAGGAAAGGTACATGTACAGGTTTCAGGGTCCTGGGAATTTCAGGGTTAAAAAATTCATTGAAAACACTTTAAATGTTCCAGAAAAGGTTTATTGAATAAATAAAAAGTTAATATATAGTTTATTCTTTTTTCATAGAAAATTTACCTTTTGCAAGATAAAATGGGATGAAAGAGCACCAAAAACTGGTCAGCAATAACATCTCATTTTGGTGGATGCACACACAAAATATTTTGCCAAAATCGAATCCACAAATTGGATTACAATAACAAATTTAAGGCTAAGGAAAATACTTAATACTTTCAGCCTTTAGTTGATCAGTAAGGTCATGCAATGACATTAATTGTTTCAGGTCGTTATGCGTTAGTTGTGGCAGGAGACATTGCAGTATATGCTACAGGAAATGCTAGATGTACTGGTGGTGCTGGTGCTGTTGCCATGTTACTGGGTCCTAATGCAGCTCTTATTTTTGACAGAGGTAAGAATTTCTCCAAAATTTGCCATGTAAATGTTGAGTTCATATTTGATTTTTACTGTCCTTAACCTTTGACCTAAAGGTAAAATAATTTAAATTTTGAAATGATTCTTGTATGGACCATTTTGATGACCTTCTCATATATGACATGTGAGTATTGTATAGCCTTCTGTCTGACCTTTGCTTTGACACCTTCAATTAATAAATATGCCTTTATAATTGACCTGGGAAATTGTCCTTGATCTTCTATATGAAATTATTGATTTTAAGACATGTCACTGTCAGTGGAGGAAGAGACATGTTGGTTCACAGAGCCATTAATGTGTTATTGATCCAATGATAAAAAAACCATATTTAGGCCATAAAAAAAAATTCCTAGATTCTCATCCAACTTTTCAAAAAAAATGGGGGAGGGGTGGGCGAATTTTATTTTTTATTTTTTATTCTTTCTGAAATAAAATTGTATGGAAAATAACGATTGAGTGTATGTCTAAATATACCTGGTAAAGGAAAATTAATTGAAATGAGAGAATATGTCAATAAAGCAACTATATATATATATAACTCGGATATTACACCCGTACCAGTTTTTTATTACTTTGGTGCCAATTGACCTCTTTCCAATTAACTCAGAATTACCTCCCTTGATTTATAACTACGGCTATCAGCTCTATTAGATCCTATGGGAGTACCACTAATCTTTTTGTATATTGGCCCTGGCCAATAAACATCTTCACCTGTGCAGCTGATTAACAAAATAACTGTCTCAGGGTAATCTCACATCCTGTCATTAATTAGTACATGTATCATTTTATTAGGTCTACAGGTAAAAATTTTGATATTTAATCAAAAGTCCCATAGACAGTAATGTTAGTATAGTTGTAGTTGTAAATCAGGGGAGGTAATTACGACACAATTGGAAATAGGTCAATTGCTCCCTTTTGATTTAAGCAAAATTTAGCAAATTTTTCTATTTTTTGTTAGAAAATGTCGATTTTTACCAGTTACAAAAAGTGTTTGGTTTGTTGCTCTTTGACTGTGGTAGAGCAGAAATTTTGGTAAAAGTTTTGAAAAACATTGGATTTGTACACAACCAGTCAATGATTTTCATGTTAGCTCTAACAACTATGTTGTATACAAAGTTTAGAAATCTAGATGTTAGGTATATAAGTTTTGCTAGATCTTTAAAAAATCTTAGCTGTTAAGCTGCACATGTACATACATGCCCGAGCTAGGGGCTTCCATGTCAAATGGACACATTTTCTCTGTTATATGAATATCTTTTAAAGAAATATTTGTTAAGGCCAAATATGGTCATAATGTCCTTTACTTCTGTTGGAAAAATATATTCTGGAATTTTCCTTCTTATTTTCAGCCTATCACACCTTACCCACCCAGTCATGAATCCATGGAGATCTACCAGCAGCATTGTGAGGTAAGTCCACATTTTATGAATTGTCAAAAATCTGTGCATTCTGTATTTCAGCCATTTCAGACTGTCCTTAGTAAAAAGGAATACCATGTTACTGTCATTGCACAGGGCCAAGTTGTTCAAAAGTTAATGACTTTTTCAACTTTAAAAATTAATTCCACTATTAGTAAGTAATACGAGTCTCCAATTTAGCATGCTGAGACATCTTCGTTATTGGAAATGGATTGAAAATTTTCATTGAATTATACTGATCAGTCACTGATAAAAAGCATTGGAAAAAATTTTGAACAACTGGGCCCAGTTTCTGTTCAGAATGACCTGTCATTGAAATATGTTCCTTTGTTTACAACAAAATTGTTCTTGAATACTATTAAATTTAAAGGTAAACATTAAAAAAAAATAAATGTTAAATTTCAAAATTGATTGATTCGAGTAGGCTGGTTCTCTGTTTGACCATTAATGATTCCTGGGAAAAGATATTTCCATAAACCAGTTTTCATCCTTTAAAGCTAACCTGGCAAAGGCCATTCGAGCTTTAAACATCACTTGCATCAGTCATCCAAAAACTTTAACATTTTCATCTTCTCCTGTGAAGCCACTAGGCCAGGAAGTATTATGGAAGGTCCTTTACAAAGTCTGCTCATATTGTCCTGTTCCAACTATAAAACATGGCCGCCATGGACAATTTTTTGTCTCGCCTGCGACAAAGTCATGAAAGCGAGATAGCAGCGGCAGCGGCGTTAGTTTTTTTGAAAGCACTATATCTCTGAAAGTATTAATGATAGGATGACCAAATTTGGTGTGCTTATAGTTCGTGATATGAAATTATCGACATACCACATGACATTGGTCCTTGACCTACTTTGCATGGTTCAG
>JAULBM010183614.1:0-28731 GCA_032357055.1 Geukensia granosissima
TGTTTCACCCTCAGCTGCCACTATGTGTAATGCTAAAGTAGGGATAAAAAAATTGTTTTCGATATGTCGCGAAAAAATTTGTCGCGATAAAAAATCCATAGCCCCCCCGAAAATCAAATGGTTGCTGCCTTATAAATTACCACCCGCAGTTTTCTTAAAATGTATTTCTGGTAAATGATTATTAAAACTAATCTGTTATTACATATATTTAAATTAGATTAATATAGACAACTCAAACGGAATGAAAAATGGGCAGTTGGAAATATACCACAAAAACCCTTGGATTTGATTTAAAAATTTGTATCTAGACAACATATTGCCAAGAAAGTAAATACCTTCATTTTGATTAAAAATCAAAATTTGAATCACTTCTGAAATATAAATCCATATCCATCCACCAATATAAATATTTTCTTATTCACCCTTCATAAACATGACATATTTATTTATATCGGGCTTAGTAAAAATCTCGGATTTGATTGGCTGATGTCATGTATATAAAAATGCCATATACACATGCGTTGCTAACCCATAAACCCGGTTGTTGCTAGGAAGGTTTGTGATGTGCCCACTCACTGTAGAACTGTGGTCTCCACACTTCGATTCACTTTGATTTTGAATTCTGTAGACTTGCTACAAGTCCCTCTCTAGTTTTATTTTCTTTATTCTGCTTTTGTTTTTAAAATGACATTTAATTGTTGCTATCTGATAGATGCATTAGTCACTGATTGCTGTGGAGAGAGGCCTCTTTTTATTTAAAAACAAAGGTAGTTAAAAAAAACTAAAAAGGGACTTGTAGCAAGTCTACGAATTCTGTAAAAACACTTATTACCAAAGGTTGTACCCTACACTTTGCAAAAGAATATCAAAATTTTCCAAATTTCATCTTGATTTTGCTTAACGGTAAAAAAACGTTACTTTTACTTTACTCATTTCTGTCAACTTGTCCCTAAAAAGTGTGAATTAAACTAAGACCAGGGGATAAAATCGTTACCGTAGATATGGAGATCCTAACACCCTTCAGTACCCTGTACACCCTTCGGCTTCTCCTCAGGGCAAACTTGGGCACTTCAGGGTGTTAAAATCTCAATATCTACGGATATAAACGTAGATAACTGATAATATACCCTGCTTAATTACACCTGGTCACTCAATAAATACATTTATCTATCCACAATCGCTATACATTGCCGTTTTTCAGCTTAAACCTATTCTTACTTCTAGTTAAACGTTACCTATATACAGGTATCTGCTGTTAGGCTGTTTTGTATAGCAACGTATTCCATTCAGTTATCTCTTGTCTTCCTCAATAAACCTTTTCCTTTTGGTTACCTCTGGTCACCCTATCATAAGTTATTCGCAAAGCCATGTCCTGATATTATGATTTATTTGGTCGACTTGTTTGTTTTAAGGTGAGGCGTTAGATGGCTTGACGATTAAGGTAATGATCTTCTCTAGGTGTTGTTTTAGGGGGGTCGACCCAATATTGGGCGTTCTTCAGACGGTTCCTATGTGTCTATGGCAGGCTGAAAGCCTGCTTGTCCAAGAATTGTTGGTCAATTTCATGTACATGTATTTAATGTTTACTAAATAGCCTTATTAGAAAAATAAATTGGAAAATTTTTTGATGATGCTTAACTTTATGCGGACTATATATATAAACATATTCCCTTTTGGGTACCTCTGGTCACAAAAAAATAAACCTTTTTCCTTTGATGTCCTCTGGTCCCCCTTTATAAAACAATTTGGTTATTTCTGGACACCCCATATAAACCTTTTCCCCTTTGATTCCCTTTGATTACCTCTGGTCACCTAATGACCCTTTATAAATATATTCCCTCTGATCACCTTGCATAAACCTATCCCATTTGATTTCTGGTAACCCTTAAAAACCTAGCTTCTCCCTTTGCTCACCTGTGGTCACCCTATATATACATATTCCCTTTGGTTACTTCTGGTCACCCTATATAAACCTTTTTCCCTTTTGTTACCTTTGGTCACCCTAAATAAGCTTATTCCCTTTGGTTATCTGTAATCACCCTTTATAAACCTTTTCCCCTTTGGTTACCTTTGGTCACCCTAAATAAATCCCTTTGGTAACCTTTGGTCATGCTAAATAAACTTATTCTCTTTGGTTATAACCTTTGGTCACCCTAAATAAACTTATTCGCTTTGGTTTCCTTAAACCTAGTAACCCTATATAAACATATTACCTTTGGTTACCTCTAGTCACCCTATATAAACCTTTTCCATTTGGTTACCTCTGGTCACCCTTAATAAACCTAGCTTCTACCTTTGGTTACCTCTGGTACCTAAATAAATTTATTCACTTGGGTTATCTGTGGTCACCGTATATAAACATATTCCCTTTGGTTACCTCTGGTCACCCTAAATAAACCTAGCTTCTATCTTATGTTACCTCTGGTCCCTATATAAACCTTTTCCATTTGGTTACCTCTGGTCACCCTAAATAAGCCTAGCTTCTACCTTTGGTTACCTCTGGTCCCTAAAAATTCTTATTCGCTTTGGTTATCTGTGGTCACCCTAAATAAACCTAGCTTCTATCTTTTGTTATCTCTGGACCCTATAAAACATATTCCCTTTGGTTACCTCTGGTCACCCTATTTAAACCTTTTCCATTTGGTTACCTCTGGTCACCCTATATAAACGATTTCCATTTGGTTACCTCTGGTCACCCTCAATAAACCTAGCTTCTACCTTTGATTACCCCTGGTCCCTAAATAAAATTATTGGCTTTGGTTATCTGTGGTCACCCTATATAAACCTTTTCCCTTTGGTTACCTTTGGTCGCCCTAAATAAACTTAATCGCTTTTGTTATCTGTGGTTCACCTTTTATAAACATATTCCCTTTGGTTACCACTGGTCATCCTATATAAACATATTCCTTTTGGTTACCTGTGGTCACCCTATATAAACATATTCTTTTTAGCTACCTCTGGTCACCCTATATAAATATATTCCCTTTGTTTACCTCTGGTCACCCTATAGAAACCTTTTCCATTTGGTTACCTCTGGTCACCCTAAATAAACTTAGCTTATACCTTTTGTTACTTCTGGTCCCTATAAAACATATTCCCTTTGATTACCTCTGTTTACCCTATATAAACCTTTTCCATTTGGTCACCTCTGGTCACCCTCAATAAACCTAGCTTATATCTTTTGTTACCTCTGCTCCCTATAAAACATATTCCCTTTGGTTACCTCTGGTCACCCTATATAAACCTTTTCCATTTGGTTACCTCTGGTTCCCCTTAATAAACCTAGCTTCTGCCTTTGGTAACCTCTGGTCCCTATAAAACATATTCCCTTTGGTTACCTCTGTTCACCCTATATAAACCTTTTCCATTTGGTTACCTCTGGTCACCCTATATAAACCTAGCTTCTACCTTTGAGAACCTCTGGTTTCTAAATAAACATATTCCCTTTGGTTACCTCTGGTCACCCTATATAAACCTTTTCCGTTTGGTTACCTCTGGTCACCCTCAATTAACCTGGCTTCTACCTTTGGTTACCTCTGGTCCCTATAAAACATATTCCCTTTGGTTACCTCTGGTCCCTATAAAACATATTCCCTTTGGTTACCTCTGGTCACCCTATATAAACCTTTTCCATTTGGTTACCTCTGGTCACCCTAAATAAACCTAGCTTCTACCTTTGATTACCCCTGGTCCCTTAATAAACTTATTCGCTTTGGTTATCTGTGGTCACCCTATATAAACCTTTTCACTTTGGTTACCTTTGGTCACCCTAAATAAACTTAATCGCTTTTGTTATCTGTGTTCACCCTTTATAAACATTCCCTATGGTTACCTCTGGTCACCCTATATAAACATATTCCCTTTGGTAATCTCTGGTCACCCTATATAAACATATTCCCTTTGTTTACCTCTGGTCACCCTATATAAACATATTTCATTTGTTTACCTCTGTTCACCCTATATAAACCTTTTCCATTTGGTTACCTCTGGTCACCCTCAATAAACCTAGCTTATACCTTTTGTTACCTCTGCTCCCTATATAACATATTGCCTTTGGTTACCTCTGGTCACCCTATATAAACCTTTTCCATTTGGTTACTTCTGGTCACCCTCAATAAACCTAGCTTCTGCCTTTGGTAACCTCTGGTCCCTATAAAACATATTCCCTTTGGTTACATCTGGTCAACCTTTATAAACCTTTTCCATTTGGTTACCTCTGGTCACCCTATATAAACTTAGCTTCTACCTTTAATAACCTCTGGTCCCTAAATAAACTTAATCGCTTTTGTTATCTGTGGTCACCATTTATAAACATATTCTCTTTGGTTACCTCTTGTCACCCTAAATAAACATATTCCCTTTGGTTACCTCTGGTCACCCTATATAAACATATTACCTTTGGCTACCGCTGGTCACCCTTTTTAAACATATTCCCTTTGGTTACCTGTGGTCACCCTATATAAACCTTTTCCATTTGGTTACCTGTGGTCACCCTTTATATATAGCATTTTAAACTACTTTTGGTCATCCTATGTAAAACAACCCCTTCTGAATACTTCTGGTCACCGTAATCAAACTTGTAACATAAATCTTTGAATTTTCTTTTATCTTTTTTCAAAAATAATTTGATTATTTTAGGTGAATGTACAAGACCATGGTATAATATGCAGAATCTTAATATTATACCACAATTTCAGGTAAACTGCGGGAAATCCAGTGTTAATATATATATACAATGAAACAATGGTATAATATGAAGAAATTGCATGTTATACCATGGTTTAAGCTCCGCCTCCTTGACTCAGTAAAATCCAATTGAAATATTTGGATTTTGCTTGAATTTTGATTTGATTCAGATATAAACTTAGAATCATACTTTTTTCTTTATTTGGACATGTTGAGGAAAAATCTGCAAGAACTGAAAATAACAGACCTCTCTCTGATTTGTTGAAAGATCAATAGGTAAAATGAAATGTCTGTCAATTTGATTTCTGTTACAAGACATTATACCATGATTTTACTTGTTAACATATTTAAAATTTATGGTATAAATAATACTTATTTATTTAAGCTACCATCGGTCATTGTGTATAAACCTACTGGTATTCCCGTCTTGTTCTTGTGGTAAACTTTTTAAACCTATATTCTTTCATTACATGTGGCCACTATGTAAACCTATTCTCTTTTGTTACTTCATCTAAATATGTTAATCTGGGACATCCTATGTAAACCTATACCCTTTGGTTACCTCTGTCACCTTATTTATCTCTACTCTTGTTGGTTACTTACAATCACTATACACAAACCTATCCCATTTTTTGACTCCTGTTGTTGCTATATCAACCTGTATCTTTCGTTTCTTCTTTTCTTTCACTCTACGTAAAGATATTTTCTTTGTTTTCTCTCTGAATTACACACACCAACTTTATAAAAAAAAATAATAATGACATTCTTGAATGCTTTCCTTTACAGGCAAATATGTTATCTTTATTCAAAGAAAGAGCTGACGGTAAGTTCATTGCATATTTCATATAAAATATTAAGATATCTAACCAAAATACAGATTTTGTACATCTGAAATTCAACGTATGATCAAAATTGCCAACAACATGTTATGTTAATGTGAAGATGGTTTTAACAGAATGACAGGCTCTGATATAACACATAAAGATACAACAATAAGACTTGAATTTACAAAATATAATAGAAACTTAGTTTCTCAATAAAACACAACTGATGGGCTTTAATGAAGAACAGCCTTTAAAAGTATATCAATAATCCTTTATTGTTATGCAAATCATGACCACTAACTGACAAAAAGTTTCGGAAGATTGTACTGGAAGTCTCAAAGATATAATATGAGGGTAATGGTAGGGGGACAGACAACTAATAGCATTCTTTTTCAATTAAGACATTTCAAATGTTCTGTATTGCAGAAGTAGTAAACACCATTTTCTATAGTTGGGGAGGACCGGTAAATGAGGTTATTGGTTATGTGAATTCTAACATTCACATAGCAGATCTCAAATCAGTTGAATCTGAACTAAATGACCAGGTTAGTGGTTATATTTACCATACGGTCAATTTGCATGAAACTTATATTATTAACAGTTTTTATATTGCAGTAATACGTAAATAATTCACATGGCCATTTTCCAATTGGGGATATGCCAAGCAAAATCTTTGTTCTCATTTTCTTGTTATATTGTCAAAATTACTTGCTGTTAGCGTTTATATTTTGGATATACTTAATTGTATATTTTTTAATGAATTAATGTGATAAAGAGTTGTGGGTTTCCTTATTCATATGTTTAAATTATGCTTATTAAAATGGGGTGATTAATTTTTTTTTATTTGTGTAGCAAAATTTAAAAAAATGTACTTCTCTTTTTGAAAAAGAATTTTATACTTTTTCAATCATACCTTTACATAATATATATGGGATAATTATTGTTGTTACTATACTCTATTTATGAAGCAGAGGAAATAGCTTATGCCCCACAAGGTCTTTAACATTGATTAAATTCACATCTCTTTGCCAATTTTTTTTATTCCAAATATTCTTGGACTTCATTGTCTAAAGCAAATTTGCATTAATTAAAAATAACAAAAAGAGGGTTTCTTTCAGTGCAAATTTTAATATTTTTGAAATGAATTTTAGGTGATTAACACCTACTGTGAGATACTGTCAAAATCAGTGGATCAAGTAAAACTGGTAAGTCTATGCCTTTATTTTTAAAACTAAGATGAATGCTTATGGAATAATGATTAAATATTTGCGTATATCTCAATATACATAAAGGAGTAAATTTTCCATAAATGTCTTATTTTAAACTGATCTTTAAAGGATTTTTTCCAAATGAGGTATATTAGTAAATGAAAAAAAATTAATAATATTTGATGAAATTTTTCCATTTTATAAAATCTTAAGCAATATGGGACAACTACATGAACTCCGATATTTTTTATAACCATGTTGTTTCTATAACGATACAAATCCATTTTTTTCTGAGTGATGTGATAATTTATTTTAGAAATTTAAAAAAGGGAATTAAGCAAGATTTAGCTACACAATAAGAATATGAGCTGATAATAAAATGTTTCTTATATAGTTATATAAAACAATTGTTATTATAGCATGTAAAACCAATTGATAGTTTCATCCTGACTGATGCACTCAATGCCCAAAAAAAGGTCAGCTGGTTTCTCAAAAAGGTACATTTCAAAACAGTTCTGTTTAAATAATAGTTTTTAGCTCATCTGGCCAAAGGCTATATGAGCTTTTGCCATCACTCGGTGTTCGTCGTCTTTCTGTCTCTCCGTCTGTCTGTCAACATTACATCTTCTCCTCTGAAATCACTAGACCAATTTGAACTAAACTTTGCAACTGTCCTCTTCCAGAATCCTATGGGAAAATCACTTAAAAGTCTTCTTGTCTAAAATCACTAAGCCAATTTGGACCAAACTTGGCAGTAATTGTCATTAGGTGAGCCTTTTTCAGAACTATATCTGATGACCTGATTGGTAATCCAAGATGGCAGTCACAGCCAAACATAGTTTAACATAACATTGTATGGGAAAATCGCTTAAATTCGTCATTTCTGAAACCATTAAGATAATTTCCACCAATTTTGGCTGCAATGGTCCTTAGTTAGTCCTCATTTAGAACTGGGTTCATGACTTAATCTGTTATCCAAAATGACCCCTTCAGCCGAACATAGTTTAACATAGAATCATAACGGAAAATGACTTAAAATTTCTTGTCTGAAACCACTTGGCCAATTTGATCTAAACTTGGCAGCAATGACTTTAGGTATTCCTCTTTCAGAGTTATGTCCAATAAATGATCCTTAATCCAAGATGACTGCCATAAGGGAAGATAGTTTGTCATAAGGGTAAAATTAATTAAAAGTCTTCTTTTTTCTAAAACCTCTTTAAAACCAGGTGAGGGATGACAGGCTCGTTGGAGCCTCTGGTTTTCATTGACAACAGATGAAAAACGTGATATTTGCATACAAATTTGGATTAAAAATATTTTACAAATTGAATGAGAATCTGAATGGATCAAAGTAAGATATGAAGTTAAATCAATGTATTATTCTAATATAATAGGAAATAGTCCAAAGAATAGATTTTCAAATAACCACCTTGTTTTTCAAAGAAGGAAGATACCATGAAAACAGTTAAAACAATAAAGGCATCTGATTTATTGATACGACTTTATTGCTAGAATTGACAAATTGAAAAAAGGAAGAGCACCTGAAAAGTAACAATAAAATTACTGTCAGAATTAAATGAAGTAATGAAAAATCTAATATTTTAATGGTTTCTTCATATATTAACTTAAAAACACAAAATATTTATACATTTATATTTATATATAAGTATCTCAACTTCAAAAACTACCACAAATTCTTTTTTTTCTTCTTTCAGGAGGAAATGATGAACTATGATGTCTTGTTTGGTTGTGCTAATGTTAATAAGGGACACTGGGTTGCTATGGTATCTTTTAAATACATATAACCACTAAATGCAGATCAAATTTATTTCCTTTTTTTTTAAATATATCACATTTTATTAATATTTTTGAAATCATCCATTGAAATATCTTCACGTTATGTTGGTATAATACTTATTTGTAAAACCTGGCCATAACAGATCAATGACCGTTTCCGGAAATGCAAGGCTTGATTTTTAGATTGATATGTTTGTGACTCTGCTCTGAAGTTGGATAAAATAAAAATGGTTATTTGCAGGATTTTCAGAATAATGTCTTTTGAGTATAAAAATTATCTTCTGTTTCTGATTTATTCCATATTGTCTTAACTTCACCTCTGCCATTCAGGTAAATCTAAGAGTTAGCTTACTTGCCATTTATGTGATGTCAGTTCAGATTTATGTGTTTAAACTTTAATCTCTATTCCACATCATCACATTTTGAGGAAATATTTTTTAGATATTGGATATGAGGAATTTTAAGCTCCACTACATGGATCCATTGAATTCAAAATGTGCAGCAACCAGAAGTATTAACTCAAAACTCAAGAATTTTAAGTAAGTTCATTTAAACTACATTAACATCTATTTACTATTTACTGATCTAATAATTGCTTATGTTATTTCTAGCAGATCTTATGTTTTTACTTAAAAGTTTGACAAGTCACACTAAATTAACTGTTTATTATATTTAAAACTGTTTTTATATACTAAAACCATAGATGCTTTCAGGTTAAATGTAAATGTCTGTTTCTGTCCCATAATCAGTTTAGTGTAATTTACATTTAATTAAACTGTTATAAATAACAATTTTGCATTGTCAGTGCATTTTCGTTGGCAAGGGGTCTTGGAACATGGAAATTGGAGGTTCCTGCTGATTACCCTATCCAAGATGATATGATCTCTTGTGGAGTTTTTGCTTTAAAGGTAACTAGCATGAACAGAATGCCATGATGTACATTGAACAAGCAAAAAGTATACTGAGTTTACAATTTGCATCTTTGTGTTATATGTTGTTAATCTGGATTGTGTGTTACAATTAAAGCTACTAATGCAAAACATAGTGTGTATGCAAGATATCATCTTAATTAAACATCATGTACATTACAGAGAAAAAAATCAACAATTGCCAATAAACATTCTCAATAAGAGGATCGAGCTGGTCTGGTGGTGAATCTGCTGAAATGATCACACTTCTAGGCTTGTATGCTGAAACCAAACAAAACGTGATATAAAATTTTAGTATATATATTCTATTTATCTACCCAGTACCGCTAGAAATCGATTTTTATAGTGACAAATTGTTCCAACTTTGTGGGATTGTAACCCACTTAGTTGGTACATAGGCTTAATCATTAACTCAGCCAACTACACTATTTAAAAATATAGTTTCAGTAAACCCAGTATTATTCTTTTCACACAGACGTTGCCTTGAGATGGGTGCAGTATACAATTCACATGATGTATAGTAGTTTGAAGATGTTATTTTTGTTTGACTAAGTTTACAAATTTGATTTTAAAATATTATCATTTTAGTTTTTAGAGAGATTTCTTCAGCAAGAGGATGTTAGCAAGCCTTTTGATGTTACAAAAGAAAGGATAGCCATAGCCAGGACTATCATTTCAGAATTAAGTATGAAATTTCCTCTTTATTTAGATATTCTGTTTAAAGAAAGGGATTTCTCCATCTCCACAGTCTTACTTGTATCACCTACTTGTATCAGAGACTTCAATGTCTTCACTTTTCCTTTAATTTGTGCTTGATGTAAAACTTTTAATTATAACTCTTTATTAAATGTAAAACTCTTATTGAATTGAAACAAACACATATACTTAAATCCTTAAGTAGGTTTGATGTACTTTAGTTAATGGAAAAAATACTATGCCTTAGCTTATGTGTAAAACTTACAGTTTGAAATTCTGATTGTACATCGGAAACCACTAAACATTTCAAAAATTAAATTTTTTTTCTCAAATTAACTTATTTATAATATATATATATATGTACAGTATATTTAATTCATGCTGATCTAAATTTTAATCATTATGATTGAAATCTACATGTTAGTAAAATATTAAAATAAAAAAGATGTCATCAAATAAAACAGAATTATATTTTGTAATGTAAAATTAGATACCCAAGCAATCATGATGAAATATTAAATTGCAGAACCAAAATTGGATGTAGCCTGCTACATGTGCTTAAAAAGTCCAGTAAATTTGGTAAGCTGTTTAATGTTTGTGACTGTTTAAGTGTGCACTTGCTGTATACACCAGTTATGATATATCATATTGAACAAATGATGATTGACAAGAGTTTTTCTTTGTACTTAAAGATAAATTGAATTCAGATATATGTGTAAAAAACAGATAAATAAAGCCTCAAGAATGGTATTTTCACCTTAAATGCTTGTTCAGAAACATTTTATTTTTCATAACTCAAATAAATTAACCAAGTTTTATGCCCAAGACGGGAATCTGCTATTACTAATACCGAATACAAAAGAATATTTTGTATTACTCTGCATCCCATAAGAAAACATTTTACTTTTCAATTATTATTCACAATGCAGTTATTGAAATAGACTATCACCACAATTTCATGGTGCTTGTATAACTTAAAATTTATATATACTCTGAAAGTCTAGAGGTTTGTTGAAGTAAAGTCCTTGACGTTATCTATTCATGGCTGTGGTTCTGGTATAGTCTAATAAGGAGCTACTGTCTTATTGTGTTTACAGTGCCAAAGGTAAATGTCTGATGAACATGAGTGTGTGGACTGCCTGGTATTAACCACAAATATATTTTTATTTTCAATAGAGAAAATGTAGTCTCTGTTTAAGAACCTTCCATCGCTCATGCTGGACGGGACCAAAATGTTCATTATGCAGGTTACTGAATCACGGTAAGCAGTGACTAACTGATGCTTATTAAATAACATCTTAAACATACAATGTAATACAAGAGATAATTTCATACTGTAGTATACATTTACATGTAAATAATTACCAGTAAAGCAGAGTTAACTCATTATAAAAGGTTCTTATGACTTCTAAGTTAAGTCATTAAACCTAATCTACATATACATATAACAAAGTGTGATTGCTAATTACAATTATGGGCCAATTTGATGCAAAGGTCATACAAAAAAACCAACAGAATTATCAGTGATTTTGTTCAGGTTGTAAAAAGGTGTCCCAATAATTCTGCATTAACTGGCTTTTAATCTGTTTTATTTCATAATTGATTTTGTTATTGTTTAGAATTTGAATATTTATTGCCAAAGTTTTTTTTTAAAATTACAATCACCATGTTAATTGTGTTTTTGCTGTAATTGCATGAAATTTTGCAAATATATTGAAAGTGTATTTTCAGACATAAACTGTTTGTGACATGGTATCATTCTATTTTATAAATAAAAGAAACATAATATACTTATACTAGTAAATTATGACATTTGCACCTCTGTAATTGACAATTAATTTAATCATTCATTAAAATTAATTTTTAATATTCATTTTATCATGATAACTTTTGACTATAAATGTTGTCAGGCTGAAAAAAGCAAGTTATTCGAAATGATGTGGTATACCTATTGAGTTACAAGACACTTTTTTACGTGCAGTTGAAGTAAATTTGTCATATATTTTTGTTCATTTCAGACATTTGGTAACGTATTGACCATGTTTTCCTTTATAAACTTATACCCACAAATATATGTATACTATCACATTCAAGACCATTGTAGCTTTTACACATATGGGTGACTGTTACTTTTAACTATAGCTCTGTGGGTGCTTTTTCTTTGTGCTTTATCCTTGTGTTTTTAGAAGTAAAATGTTTAGTATATTTTTTCCAATGTTTAACCCTATAAATGTTTATGCAGATTTGTATAGTTAATAATTGATTTAATTATTCAAAAAAAAAGAATAAATTCAAAATGAAAATTATGCTTTAGATTTTGATTTCATTAATTAGTAAGAAATTAAAAGAGACAATTAATGATACATATTTTGTAATTATTACTTTTAGAAAAGCAATTGTGTAATTACAGGCAAATATAGTCATGTGATTAAATATGTTTCTTATATGTCTTATAAATGAATCATTCTGATTCAGGAAACAAGAAAAGACCAGCTGAAGATAGCGTGGTGTGTATATTTTTTTTTAATTATATTTTGTTTAGAAATCTAAAATCAGGATTAATTTGCAGAATATTTTTTACTATGACCACCTACTTTATTTAAGTGCTACTACCATTCAGGATGTCTTTTTACAAAGAACTATAATCATAATCGAAATTGGAAAACACATCTTTTTGGCTAAATGGTAGTCATTTTGTCTTTTTGGGGGGATGGATTTGCGGTTTACATGTTCAGGTTTGAAAAATGGTGTGATTTTTCCTTTTTCTTGAACCAATGACCTTAAAAGTGTCAGTCTGGTGTGGAGTTTTTTCAATTTTTTTCCATTCCACAGTGTTGTTAACAAAATTACTAAAAGCATATCACTACTTTCAAAACTGAATATTTTAAATGTCATCATCATAAAATAAATTATGTACCAGTACAGGTTCAAAATGCCAAAATAATAAACTGATAATATTTTTTGTACATTAAAATGTATATCATTACAAGAAGAAATTATTTACTTTTTGTAGTTGTCTGTTAACAGATCAGTAAAAAAGAAAAAGCAAGGTACAGTAGTATTTTATAGTATTATGTCATATAAATGATCTTATAATGTAAACAATATAAAACCTTTTGTATTAATGTATACATTACAGATAAGGTATAGTCATATCCACATATATTTTCATACTTGTTAATGCATTCTTGACAATAAAGTCATTGTTAAAAGAATACTTATTTGACAATAAAACTATTTCTAAATTAGGTTAAATAAGTAGACAGAAAGGCAAAGACTATAGAGAAAAAGTGTTCAGAATTTGGACAATTTTAATTTTATTCTAAAGAGATCTGACAGTTTTTACCCCTTGATTTCTATTGCTCCACTTGTAATACATATTGTCAATTTATCACATCTTAAAACCGCTTATTTAGCTAATGGAATGCATTTTTAATTTTCCATTACATATTCATATTTCATATTACAGCATTCATGAAACGGAAAGTCTCAGAAGACTCGGTAAGTCTTCCAATTGAATTTCGAATATATTATGTTGATATTGCTTACATATTGTCATGTCTTATAACTTTTTCTAATATTTCTTTTCTAAGGGTTATCAAATTATAAAAAAAATTAGCACACACCTTACTTTGATCTGTCCAACCAATTTGTTATTTTGATAAATCTTACTTTGATATTAAACAGAAGCAAAACTTTTACTTTTTAATGATATTTTCAGAGTACTGTCTGGTCTGTAACACCGTTTAATTAAAAAATACTTTTACAGGTGTTCAAAAGAAAATTGAATGATGAAGAGATCAAAGATGAAGGTATTTAACATATTTGAGCACCATTCAATATTAATCAAAGAACTAAGCCAAACTCACACTTAGGTAGTATATTGGAAAATTGGATTCATCTTTGCGTCTGTCATTCATTCTGTCTGTCTGTCTGAATATTCATTCAAAAAATTCTCTGCTTTCACTGGAGGGAATGTTTTCAAATTTAATATGTATCTTTGTATAGATGTGGCATACATTGTAAGCAATTTTTGTTGCTATCCGATATCAACTTCCTGTTTTGTCAGACAACAGATTTTCACTATATGGAACAATCCACAAATTGTTGCTTTGTAAATATGGGGCTTATATTGTAATCAATTTTTGTCATTGTCCAATATCAACTTCCTCATTCCTGGGACAATATGAGTCTCACTGTCACCATTCAAATGGCATCCATGAAAATTGTTGACATCTTTTTAGAACAAAAATTATCATTTGCATCATTTTTCAGCAAAGAAGAGAAGGGATTCAATAGAAATCTTGGTAAGTCTTTTCTTGCATAAAGAAGTTGCCCTTTTTACCACTAAAATATTTTTTTTCAAATGAGTCTACATTAAGTTTCTTTTAATAGGATCCAATGCTATTCATTTGGTTTTTCAATTGTGATATGTGATCTTTTTGGCATGGTCCTTGTTGCTCTTGTAAATATTTAGATGTTTTCCCCATTTTACATCACCTGCAGATTTTATTACATAACTTTTAATATCTTGATATGCTTATGCTTATTAAAGTTAGAAGGTATACATCATAGCTTTAAAAATTACCAAAGCTTTGGACCATAGCCAATTGTTAGTTTATTTATTTAAACAAATACCATTTCCTCATATAAAAGTATTGGCAAAACACCAAAGCAATAATTGCACAAAATCAAAGTGAAAAACATGAATATTTGTAAAAATATTGACCACAACGAAAGACGGAAAAACAATGAAAAAAATAAAGAACATGAAAGACTTTAACAATACAGTACAAAAACCAAGCACTTGCTATATGAACTCCCACAAAAAACCGGGAGTGATACCAGGTGTTCAGGAAAAATAACTTCATTCTCAAACTTCTTTACTCTCAAATAAATAAATCAGATGATGTGTTGATTCAGATATGCCAAACTCTTTGAATGCATATTGTTCACAGTATTTTATTTATTATTATTTTATGAAAATGTAAATTGTTATACTCTCTTTGCAGGATGGAGAGAAGAAAACAAAAAAGGAAAACATCAATGAAGAAACAGAGGTAATGATCTCATGAGTATCTTTACTATCAAATAAATATATTAAAAATCAAATTGCTGTTAAAAATTATAGTGGGTATATATATAATTTGAATAAAAACAAAAATACTGTTAAATTTCTTATGAGATTTATAACAAGAGTGAATAATATTATTTATTACATGTACCTAGTGGTTTTATTTAAAAGTACTCATTGGATGAAAAAATCAGATATTCCATTTTGTTAATTTTGATACTGTTTCATTTAAAACAATTTCCACTTCTGTTACAGGTGTTAAAAAAAGAATCAAATGATGAAGGGATCGAAGATGAAGGTATTTAACATATTTGAGCACCATCCAATATTAATCAAAGAACTAAGCAAACCTCAACATGGGTGGTATATTGGAATATTGGAATCACCTTGTCCATCTTTGTGTCTGTCATTCCGTCCAAAAATTTTTCAATAATTCTCTGCTTGGAGGGAATTTTTCATATTAAGTATGTGACTCCGTATAGATGGGACAAACATTGTAAGCGATTTTTGTTGCTAACCGATATTAACTTCCTGTTTCGTCAGACTACAGATTTTCACAATATGGAACAATATACAAATTTTTGCTCAAAAACAACTCTACTCCCTTTGAGTGGATTGGCTTTAATTTTTGATCTGTGGCTTTGTATATATGGGGCTTATGTTCAATATGTTGTAAGCAATTTTTGGCATTGTCCAATATCAACTTCCTCTTTCCTGGGACAATATGAGTGTCACTCACCATTTAAATGGCATCCATGAAAACCGTTGTCATCTTGTAGAAAAAAAATTATTATTTGCATTATTTTTCAGCAAAGAAGAGAATGGATTCAAAAGAAATCTTGGTATGTCTTTTCTTGCATAAAGAAGCAGCCCTTTTTACCCCTAAAATATTTTTTTTCAAATCGGTCTACATCAAGTTTCCTTTAATGGCATCCAATGCTATTCATTTGGTTTTTCAATTGTGATATGTGAACTTTTTGGCGTGGTCCTTGGTGCTCTTGTGAATATTGGGATGTTCTTTCCATTTTACATCACCTCTATATTTTATTACAAAACTTTTAATATTTGGGCATGTTTATGCTAATTAAAGTTGTAAGGTACACATCATGGCTAAAAAAATTACCAAAGCTTTTGACCATAGACAATTGTTAGTTTACATATTTATACAAATTCCATTTCCTCGTATAAAAGTATTGGCAAAAATACCAAAGCAATAATTGCACAAAATCAAAGTAGAAAAACAGGAATATTTGTAAAAATATTGACCACAACCACAACGAAAGTTGGATAAACAATGAAAAAACCAAAGAAAATGAAAGACTTTATCAATACAGTACAAAAACCAAAGCAATTCCTATATGAACTCCCAAAAAACAGGGAGTGATAACAGATGTTCAGGAAAAGTAACTTCCTGCTCGAACTTCTTTTCTATCAAATAAATAAATCAGATGATGTGTTGATTCACATATGCCAAACTCTTTGAATGCATATTGTTCACAGTATTTTATCTATTATTATTTTATGAAAATGTAAATTGTTATACTCTCTTTGCAGGATGGCGAGAAGAAAACGAAAAAGGAAAACATCAATGAAGAAACAGAGGTAATGATCTCATGAGTATCTTTACTATCAAATAAATATATATATTAAAAATCAAATTGCTGTTAAAATTATATGGGTATATACATGTATGTAATTTGAATAAAAACAAAAATACTGTTGAATTTCCTATGTGATTTAGCAAAAGAGTGAATAATATTATTTATAACATTGTGGTTTTATTTAAAAGTATTCATTTGATGAAAAAATCACATATGCCATTCTGTTAATTTTGATACTGTTTGATTTAAAACCATTTCCACATCCTCCACTTTCAATTGTTATAACATTATATACGACATCAAAGTGTGCTGATCAATATCAATGTAGACTTTCTCTTTAAATTGCAGTTTTTTTTTAATTTTGAATTACAGTTTTTATGAACCTAAGATTTCAATATTGACCTCAGTCTGCTGCTTCAGTCAAAATTGAATTCTAAGGTTAATCAAAATTCATATAGACTTCTTCAAAAGAATATAATTTCATATTTTGAGCTTTCTTTTGCTTAAATCATTTTGTTGAACATATTGTCAAAATCATGAATGAGAGGGTCTTGCAATTTTCTTTCGACTTGTGTCAAACTAATAAAAAACAATTTGCGCTGGAATTAACTTTGATATTGATAAAGAAAACAAATAAAACACTAAATTATACCCGATAAATTAAAATATATGAACTTAGAATATTTTTACATTTTGCATGTTCCTCAGATTCAAACAGCAACTGAAGATTTATCCAAATTTAACAAAACCAGGATCACGAAACACATTAAATTGAATTTGGTATAGGATATAATTATAGTGAAAGAAAACACAGGACATACGGCAAATGCCACTTAGTATTTGGTTAGTGAAAGTAATATTAAAATTAAGAAAAACCTTATTTATGAGTTTGATTATTGCAAAGATGGATGTGACAGGTTGTTTTTGTTATAATTATTTACTTTGTAGAATTCAGATAAGAACTCAGATACCATAAATATTGGCTCTGGTAAGATATTTACTAAAAAAGGTAATGTTACATATAGAAGGGTCAACAAATCAACATTAAAAAGAATGCTTGATGTATAATTTGGATTTAATATTATAAATGTATTTTGTATTATAAACACAATTGTACCATAAATGCCTCATAGTGTGAAATATTTACGATTTGTTTTGGAACAATTAGTGAATAAATACTTGAAATAGGTGTTAAGAAGTTAAGTTATATTTAGTGTACCTTAAATGTATGTATCTTCATTTAAACATTTGAAAGGAAGATGAGTCAATTAATTGTACTCTTTATGTTTTGTATCACAACCAATCAAAACCAGAATTGTTGTTGATCGACATTAATAGTCGAATATATGCCGACCAATACGAATATCAGGATTTTTGGTCTCTGTCTGTCTTACCATTATTTTTTCTTATTAGGATATTCAGAGAGAAATCAGAATCTAGATCTATTAATAATCCGTGATCTATCAGGTGGAATTTATTCTACAGTTAGTAGCAATTGGATTTTAAGTTCTTAAACAATATATTTCTACATTATCTTTCAAGATAAAATCTACATTAATATAGTACATTACCTTTTTTTCAGACACCACCACAAGAGTTAAAACATTAAAAGATTTACGTAAGTAAAAAGCTTAAATGTTAAATCAAATGCCAACTTTTACATACATATAATGATAATTTATTGTAAGAATAATGTGAATTAAAAATTGTTTCAAATGTGTAAATGTGTGAATTTTCTGACGCTTTAAAAATGTTTGAGATGCATTATTACAAAGGAAAGTTCTATAGAAAATAACTCAACATATGGGTATCTTGTGAACTTTTTGTAACATTTTTTCTTTATGTATACAGGTGTAAATAAAACAACAGACTGGGAAAATATAACAACATTGGAGGAGTTAAAAAATGCAAGTATGTAATCCAATCAGTTCATTTTTATAACCACTTATTTTTATATTCATTAAACATTTTGCTGACATTATTGCACATATTGTAGTTTTTTAAAAATAAATCAATGAAATGCTACTAATGAGAGGTTACTCCTTGAAATGTACATATAGCATACCAAAATTCTCCATATTTGGTAAACTACTTCATTTTTTTTATCTTATTGTTGACTCTAAAGATAAAATACACGAAATATATTCTGAAATATATTAATATTTTTTGTTATCTTTGAACAGAATATTCATCATTTTTAATTATTGAATAAAATATGTGATATTTTTAGTCTTAATGTAGTTTGTTGTTGCATTTTAGATATCAGAGTTGTCAACAGCAGGCTTCAGTCATTGAGGTCAAACAAAACTGACCAACGCTTGACCCATCTAGTGACAGGGGAGGAGATCATCAACCGGGTACAAGGGCCAGAGAAAATGTCACAACATCAAGTTGGAGATTATTTGGCAATTGGGAAGTCCAGCTCAACTTCACAGAACAGGAAAAACCTGTCAAGACTTTTGGCTCTTGTACCAAAACCTAACAACAATGAGGTCCCAGTAACATCAGCATGGTCCCTATTAACTAATGGTAAAAAATATAATAGTTTGTTCATAAGCATCCAATAAAAGGAGCATTCCTTAGGCAAAAGATGAATAATTTTAGACGAGTCCTAAATTATTAATAATAGTCTTTTATTTTAATTTTCTAATTAAATGAGTTCTGTTTGCTGTCAGCTGTGCCATAAAACATTCGTCTTTAATAAAGAAGTAAACAATTAAGTGCACTCATATATATCTGAAACACAAGTGTTTTTTATGATGAATGTAAATACAGTGAAACCTGTCTTGAGAGATCACCCATTCTGCCACTAAAAAGTGGTCTTTCATGACATGTCGTATCTCAAAAGAGGTTTACTTAATATGCATCATAAGTTCTAAAGACAGTTTTAATGGTCTTTCAAGAGAGGTGGTCTCTCATGAGAGTAGTCTCTCAATACAGGTTTTAGTGTATGTTACCATATGAGTAGACAACCTAACAAAACATATTATGCATCTATGAAGAAAGGAAAGTTTTTGCATCCTTATACTTGGATTTGTATGCAAAAAACCAGAAGGTATTAAATATTTTTTGACAATATTTTAGCGCTACAATCTGGTGTTTGCATATAGTGCAATTCACACATTTACATGACCCAGAATTGTTACTCAGTTCATTCCTATGCTATGTTTAAATCAGAAATTTTAGGTGCAGCTACAGTAGGGACACATACATAGATAAATAAACATTTTATTTTTATGTGAAGTAAAGTGACATGGAATGCAATCAAAATAAATTTTGATACTATTTACATTTCTTTCAAGTGGCTAACCAACTACTATTTTAAGTGCATTTTCATTTGCAAATCAGAAATTTAATACTGAGCACCACTGCTGATGAGATCTTATTGATCGAAATATGCATATCTAGTGCACGTAGAATTGTTATTATATAAGTAATACTGCTCGCTTTGTCCCATTTTCTAGGCCTGTGCCTATGTCATCTTAATAATCATATGTCATATCAAATTATAGTAAAAATATGTACTATTTCTGTGTCTGTGAGAAAATAAATATTCAAATAGGTATATATTTGTATACTTCAGGACCATTTTCAGGTATTTAATAGAACAAAACTATGTAATATACTTGGCAACAAACGAGTGTCTTAATAGAGAATGTGATGACCCTGAATTGACATCAGGAGTTATAATTCAAGAATTAAGATGGTTTGGAATATTCAGCCATTCTGATTTACCTCTGAATTGATATATAAAAATCTTATTTGTTAACTAATGTAAATAAAAAAATTTGGCAGATATTTACTCAAAACATACCACAATTTTACCAATGCATACCAAACAAGGTTTTCAGGAGGGAAAATATTTTTTTAGAATCTATGTAAGTCAATGTAGATACCCTAGCTTCCTTAACTGTAATTTGGTGTACTGTTCTTGAACTTCATTTTCGTTCACAACGTTACTTTTTAAGGAGATGTACAGTATCAACTCAATAGCCTAGAACAACTGAGTGAGGCATTAATTGATATGCCAAAATGTCAAAATGCGGTATGGAATGCAATGCAAGGAACAGATTCCCAAAAAAAAAGTGATATTGAGAAGACCAAGTAAGTCTTACTTTATGTGTATACTTACAAACTGGTTTAACCCTGCCACATACTTAATGTGCCTGTCAAAAGCCAGGACCTTGTAATCCATTGGTTGCCATTGTTTAAATGGTGATTTAATGTTATTTGTTCTCCATTTTTCAAAAGATTATGTCGACTGTCATAATGATTGAAAATATATCAGAACATTTAAATGTTATTAAAAAGATAATAGTATAGTGTGTTGAACGACATTCATGCAGATTTAAAAATCTCTGGTTTCCATGAAATAAGTCAAGCAAATATTGTGTAGTATTTCATTATTTCCAAATTCTAAAATTTTTCGTTATTCTATTAAAATTGAGTGTTGTCACAATTTGATATCATAAATAAATAACATTTTGTCAACAAGTCAAGGACTTTTCTATATGTATTTTTTCCAGTTATGGTAACTTTTTACAGCAAGAGAAAAAAAATAAATTACATAAAGAAAATTCCTTTTGAAACAATTATTACTTAACAAAAGTTATAAGGAACAAATTACACATGGCAACAAATAGAAAATTCAAACTACAAAAAACATGTAGCTATCATTTTCATTTCAGAGACATTATTGGTCTTATTTTAAAAGAAGTGGAGAAAACGAAAATAAATGAGGCAATGCATGGAAAAGTGTTCGATAAATTTTGGAAGGTCATGGAGGCACTACTGCCAGGTATTTGTACAATGACATTTTAATTGAGCTGACAGGCAACTATGCTTAACTTTGCACTAGCTAAAATTTTGTGATAAATTATGCAGTTATGGCTCATTTGTAAAAACGGTAAATATAAAAACAATCATATTTAAATATGAAACCAAACAACTGCATTGATTTTACATGCCGAATGTACTATGTAAATATACAATATAATAAGCTGGGATGAAAAAAAAATGCTGCATGGAATATAAGATGACTAAGATATATATGTAATACAGATTTGTAAAACTGGAGATATAATGATACACAATAATCGAATATGACGTCAATATATCACCTACCAATTACTCATTTACATCAAATCATAACTATTGTTCAATATAATGCTAAGTTATATCATAGAAGTTTAATGAACTTACAATATCAACATACAGGCTTTAAGGTAAAACATAATTTGTCTGACTTATAGCTTAAATCCCTGATATTTATATATTATTTTACTGAAATGGTTTCCTTGTACATCCCTTGTTCCTAGCGGTCATTTTAAAACTGCCATCCTCGTTTACGGTACGTCTTTGTTTATTTAATACACGTTTTGTTGTTAATGGATAGTCATGATCAATTTTAGGTACTTTGGATTTTCTGTTTTGAAATAGTGGCTGTATCTTTCTTTTTTTTGTCTTTTTACAGTAACTTTCTAATCTACAAATATTGTATGCCCTGCCTAAAGCTAGTAACACCTTTTTCTTTTTTGGCTCTGACACAGTTTTAAAATGTTCACTATTGATAAAGACATTTATTTCTTCTAGCTTCCTCCGTATAAGTACGTCTGTAGATTCTTCTGTCATTTGTTCATTAGTTTCATTTTCAAACCTGGTGTGAAGGTCAGAGGATGGTACATTTAATGGTGGAACAACCATTTTAGCAACAATTACACATGTACATGTTATATTATGACTACTTGCAAAACAAGTACATGTATAAGATTCTAGGTTGACTACAGAAACAAACCCAGACTTTAAAAGAATTTCCACTTGCTTATTTACTTTATCATGAAAATATTGTGCTTCATTGAAGATTGCCATTGCTTGTGTTTCACGTTCCATGTTGACATCAACATTTCTGGAGGAAGCAACCATTTGGGCTAAATGGACATGCTTACACATACCTAAAAATATACAACAAATCCTTCCTATTCTATATCGGTTTGATTTTTTATAAGAAGTAATAGAAAAAAGAAGCACATATCAATATGTTTGGTACTTTATTTTAAAACTTCCTATTTGTAATAAATGAATAGTGAATGCAGCTGAATTCTGACCGCTGGTTGACAAAGATTTAAACAATGCACAGATTGCCAGATGGCATAATTAGTAAAAAAAAAACATTGCTAATGCCTGATCCTCTTCACATATTTATTTTTGAAAAAATCATGTGATAATTAATGGTCTCACTTTGATTGACAAGAAGTAAACATTCAGAGTACTAATAACAAAACTAGTGTGTAATCCCTATGGGTTGTGCATTATGGCTTCAAATCTGTGTACATATTTTGGCATAGACGGAAAACACGATATTATTATAAAAATATTAAACTACAGTATTCATAAACTAACCCTTTTGTGTTGAAGCAGGACAATTACACATAGTATTGACAATGTCTACATCATAGAGTCTATCAGCATCAGTTTGGGAGGGAACAGCACATTCTGTAATTGATTTCCACTTAATTTCTTTATCCATACCAGCTTTAATCATTAATTCTGCTGCCTGTTTACTCTTTTCCTCCTTTGAATACTTCATGCTTTTCAATCTCCCGTTTTTGGCAAGTTCATCTAAATAGCTATAAAAAGATGATCTCAAAATGCATTATGTAACGACTAAAAGAAGATACATACATGTACATTTGTAATTTGGTGTATCTTGATAAACCTTTTTGTAGATGCAGGTCAAACAGTTATACATTTTTGCCAATTAGAAAAATTTTTCTTCCTAACAATTCTAACATCATTTAACCTACGTTTCTCTCTATAAATTACTATAAATTAAAGACTGAATTGTCATGAATGCTTCATTGCAGGATAAGAAAATTTTATATCAAACCAATAGATTGTAATTGAAGGAGAAAAATATTGTGTTCTTACTTTAGTTTTATCTCTATTTTCAGACAAATGAGTGATCCAGTATTACCACAGGAAAAAATCCTTTAACTTATGCTATGGAACATAGCTGGACTAGCTAGGATATACTTGACATATCATGCTTTTTAGTGTTGCATATGAGTCTAAAGTACAACTTACTAAACTTAAACTTGTTTTTCATACCTGCTTTTAGATACATTACCAGGTCATACTTACTCATAGAACATTGTCACATTTCCATGAAGAAGAATTAATAAATCTTCCACTCTGTGATTTCCATAACCACCAAGAAAGTGGTACTTCATACTCAAGAAAAACCTAAAAAAAAAAGAAGAATGTAAAGAATAAAAAAAATGTTGAATTGTTAAATGATGTAAATATGAAATAAGAATCTTGATGTTAAATGATATTTAGCTTACCTCTCAACAAGGTTGTTTGTATCATGGTCTTCATGGAAGAAATGTCTCCCATAGTTGCTCCAGCGATGGCCCCATTTGTCATTACACCAATTATCTAATAGATAACGTGTTACCTCTTGGGTAGGCATTTGTTGGTGTAATATGTTCATCTTTTCAAAGAAGTCTTCTTTCTGAAATAAATATTTTCACATTATTGCAGGAAGTGGTGTAAAATATCATTTCAATGTCAGTTTTATGTCTTTTTTTGATACTAAAATTCAAAATATTGTTGATTTGTCAGAGTTGAAAAAACTATAATTAAAATAAATAAATGACATTTATTTTTTACAACTTGTTAAGAATTTACTTGTCAGTTAGTTGGTAAAAAACAAACCACAGGTCAACAAAAAATTTTTTCACATGCTTAAAACCTTTTAAATTTGCATTTTACCTGGGTCAGCCTTGTGAATACTTTCCAAATAAAACAAGATTTTTCAACAAAGGTTCATTATTGCAAGCATTTTGTAATAGACCCTATGCTGAACGAATGAATTTTTTACCTTAGTACAAAGTTTCATTGATCTTATGTAGTTAACAACATTCTTTCGGCTGAGAGCATGTTGAGGTCCTGAAATTCCTGAATCTTTTTTATTCAGAAATCTGTACACAGCCTTCAAAGATAAATATGTGCTTTTGTTACCAGTTCTATTGATAAATTATTCACTTGCAGTATCTATGTTTATCGGAATAAAATTGATTATGTTGACTATGTTTATTTTTAGATTTGATAATAATGTTAAAGAGTCTATCAGTAATTTGATTTAAATTCTAGATGCATAAAAGTGTTCACAACTAGAATGTACATTATTTTCAAATGTACTCTGTAAGATTTTTCATTATAGTGATATCTCAGATCCATTATTTTGATTCTTAATGATGCAATAAATAAATTGTATTTAACTGTTTTTCATTTTCCTAATAAAAAAGTACATTTGTTTATGTTCTTTCTACAAATTGTACAATTACATGAAGTTACAAATCTTTACCTGCAAAACATGAAACCAACAAAGCAACACAGAACTACCAGGGAATACTTCACTAATAGCAGAAATTTCTTTGGTGTCTCTGTCCACCATGAAAGATCTATGGGAAAAAGTTATAAACTTAAATAATAAGGGTTAATGGCATTACTTGATGTATCATGGTGACTGACTTAGCTGTAAACTCACCCAGCCTGAAAGGTCCTTTTGATTTTTACCATTGGTGCCTATTGTGTCAATCAAATATTATTCATTTGTTAATAATAAAAAATATACTACTACTTCTAATCCGTGTGACAAATTCGAATATTTGGTTAGAATGGATCATTTCAGTTCAAAATAAAGTATATAACACAATTACCGAACAAATCAAAGTCCATAAGACATACGGCAAAATAGGTATCACACCACCGGAAAGTTGGTAACCGCAATTATTCCCTATGATAATATTTGATTGTATAAAATTTGGAATTGGATGGTTGTCTCATTGCAAATTTAATGTAATTTGTTTAAATATTCCTTAATTTTGTAACAGAAAATATGTTTGATCTACAAATTTAATATACCTTGGACAAAATGTGAATCCATTATTTTCAGCAGCAGTTTTAAGACTTTTTAAAAACACTTTAACAACTTCGCCACTATCTTCTGAAGAAATGCAATATGACAAAGGTGAACCCCTGCCTTGCTCGTTTCTAGCTACCAAAGCATAGAAGGTATATCCATATGATGTTATTCCTACAATAAATTGAAAGTGGACATTTAAGACCATTCTAATTTCACAGTATAGCATGGAACAATAAATTGTAAGATTAATCACTGGAATGTGAATACATATTATAATAAAAAACATTTATTTATCAAAGAAAACATGAAACTTTCTGTAAAAACCACTCTTCAGTTAAATTTCGTGCTTTGAGTTCTGTCTTTCTTTTGTACTGAAACATCTGCTAATGACAACCTATTAAATTCCAATTTTCAAGATATTCAAATAAAACTTGGAAAATATTGAAGTAATATGTCATCATGAGATTAATATATTTGAAAAACCTTTATAAGTTGCATCTAAAAACACCACGTTAGCAGCTAATTTCTTCATTCTTTCCCTCTGTCCTTCATTCTGGTAAACAATAACCAATGGTTGAGTGCCTCTGAAATATTTATACTACATGTATTTTGATCAAGGAAATGAGTTCTCTGTCCTCTTTGACACTTCTTGTGTTCTATCCTTTGGAAAATATGCTCTAGTATGTGTAATTGTTCGCTATGTGTATTTTATTTTTGCTCTGGCACTTAATCCCTTAACTAACGCTTGGTAATGATACAGATTTGAAATAAAGCAAGTTGTGTGAAATTTGTTATTAGCATTAGAAAACGAAGTTAACCTAAAGAAACCTTAATTAACACAATATTTACAGTAAATACAACTGATTTTAACCATTATTCATTTTATTTTAGTATTATCAGTTTTTATCAATACCTTGGTGCTGTAAATTAATTTGTTCAATCTTTTGTAATATAATTTTGTAATAATGAATGTTAAGATAAATACTGTTGCAGTTCTTGGTAGAAAATTATTTCATCTTTTAGAACATTTGTACAAAGCTCGTGCACAGCAACAGCATCATTTTCATGGATCCTGAAAGAAAAGCAAAAACTGGAATGTTTTCCCCTGATATTGAAAGGAGTAGAATATCGCTTTTAACTGATATCAAAGTGAATACTAGTATCATTGATGAATCAAACAATTTTTTGCAAAATTGCTCTTAACGAAGTAGGAACTGCTTACCTTTCCGGAGCACCTGGGTTCACTCCTGGTTTTATAAGAGTTTTGTGCTGTCCCTTTTTTTAGTTTTCAACGTTTCTTGTATTGTTCTCTATCTTTGTGTGTTGTCTTCCGGGTTTGTCTGTCCATTCCATTTATGTTCTTTTGATTACTTCCTAGGTATTTTTGTCATTTTTTTTTATAAATGTTTTTGAAGACAAATTACTATAAACAACATGATAAATAAAAGCAATGTTTTATTTTTAGCTAACTGGTGTTTTGTATGTAAAATTACCTTTTTCTCATCTTGTAACGTTGACAAATGTTTTTTATGTCAGCTGGTGTAAGATAATATTTACGATCATTAACATCCATCTGCCCCTGATCTCTTGCCCATTTCCATGCTTTGCAGAGTATTTCCATAGGTTTTTTCCCCTTTATATACAAGAACATATTTATTATTATCACATGTATCAGATTTTATGAAAATTGTTTAAGTATGATAAACTCGAGGAGATCCAATTGGAAGACAGAAATCATCATATTAGATAATGGCCTACAAAAGTTATCTTATTGAACAAACATTTTTTGCTGATGGGTTTAATTATCATTATGCAGTATCATACATATTGTGGAAAAATAACCATACAAATATTTAATAACATGAAAAATGTCATTTATTTATTTATTTATTTTTTTGAGAATTTACAATTTTCAGAAGAATTGTGGATTAGACAAATAAACGGAAAAATTACTTGAATGGTTTCTAGAAATTCATTTAATAATTAAAATTCTTTGATACCAATTTTAACTGCACTAAATATCAGTAAGATCGCATCCGTGGTGCTCAGGGTAGAAAGGTTGAAAGTTCCAAACAATAATCCAAAAAAGGCACATTTATAAGTGTTTAATAATTACAAAAAGAAACAATCAAAGACTAATTCGCTGATCTGGTCAGGATTCAACATTAGAGTATATTCAGTTGTAGTTTTTACTTGCTTTTAGATTGGAATTACTTGATGACGAATTCAGTAATGGTCAAAACAAGTATTAACCGCTTATAAGTCTAAACTTGTAAATGATTTCTCTTTTACAACAATGAATAATTAATAAACCATTTTATCATTACAATATTCTTAGTAGAAAACTGAAAAGTTTACTGATGTATAATGAAATAGTGCATACTTATAACTAACCTGATCAAGTAAAGTATCGATATACATTATTAAACTGGGGTCTGGGCGTGAATGGTGTTTTTCCTTGTTACTTTCTAATCTGTGTCCACTGTGATCAAGTTTTTCACGAATAACAACGGCCTTTTTACTCAAATGAGTAAAAAACCTATATAATATATAAAATAATGGAAATAGTTATAGTTTTTAAAAGTTTTTAATTCAAGAGCATTTTTCCGTGTTCTATCATCACCCTTTTGATGATGAGTGCACAATAAATCATTCAAGAATTCAAACTCTTACATTAAATGCATAATATTCTCAACCGTTATCAACATAATACTTCCAAAAATTTGCAGTCAATGTATCATTTTGTTACCAACAAGCATCCGAATAAGGATTTTTTGCTTAATGTACGTTCTTGTGGCTTGAACATATTTTGCAATGACAACATGAACTACCTATATTTTGTATTTTTTATGGTAACATGAATCTTTTTTTGTTGCTGGTAAGGAGTAAAGTATATAACACAATTACCGTACAAATCAAAGTCCATAAGACATACGGCAAAATAGGTATCACACCACCGGAAAGTTGGTAACCGCAATGGTCCTGAC